>JACXGI010000257.1:65070-161534 GCA_016801175.1 Esox masquinongy
AAGACAACACAGCCAAGACAACACAGCCAAGACAACACTGGAGTGGCTTCAGAACAACTCTCTGAATGACCTTGAGTGGCCCAGCCTGAGCCTGGATTTGAACCCCATTAAACATCCACAGGGCAACCAGAAGATTTACCAACCCTCCCAATCTGAAAAGATCTTGAAACCGCCCAAATTCCCTTGTGCAAAGCAAATAGAGGCATTCCCAAGACAACACAAAGTTGTGATCACTGGCAAAGGCTCTTCAACAACTCAACTGAATAAATGACCTAATTACTAATGTACATTCAATATTTCAGCTTTTTATTTTAAATCAATTGGCAGAAATTTCTCAAAACGTGTTTTGAGTGTTATGGGGTATACTGTATAGATTGATGGCAAATATGTCTTATTTTTATCAATTATATTCCCCAACCATAACCGTGGACAGAAAGAGCAGAACAGCCGAACCCAGATGAAGAGACTGTTCATCTGGGTAATGATGTTAGGTTTAGATAGCCAAACACGGCTGCAAATATATTCAACATTTTTTCCTTACTCCCAAACACACAAAATAAATGGAAAACATGACTAAGACACTGCGATGAAATAAAAGACAAACAAGAAACTAAGAACAGACTGGATGAGAGTGGTTAGTCAGGTATTTCAAGAAATTAGGGTTTGCACTCAATAATTTGTATTGAAAAGTACCTATTGCTTCTACTTTTACTCACCTTACACCAACAGTGTGATTAAAGTTATTTGTTCTTTCACCCGACATGTTCCGTAGACCATAGAGTAGTCATTGTCGATAGATACAGATGTTTCATATTGTTTTTACTAATATTCAATAAGTAATAAAATGCTGACTGAGAAGACACTGAAGGTGCCAGTATTGAGCCTGATCTAAAGGATGTGCAAATACTCAACCTGACTACTTCATTGTATGTAATTGCAATCTGTGTGAATATAGTTGGTTCCCTAAAATGGGGGGATTTTATACAAAATGTTTTATTTTTGAATGGTTCATCTGATATGGACAGAAATACCCACCAAAAACAGCAGATCAAACGTGTGAAAGTTTGGAATGCTCTTCATTGTTCTGGCTTTGCATTATTATAGGAAACCAATTTTTAGAGTTCTACCAAACTGAAGTAGATCTGTTTGTATTGAAGAAATCAGTGAATATGACACTAATATACAACTCAAGTGAGAAAAGGGTGACAGCCAGGTATAATCAGTAAGCCCCCTAATCTGTAATGCCTGGAAATGCATTGACATTCTAGGACCACAATGAATGGACTAGACAGGCTCGGTATTTGAATGGTTTCAATAGCAGCTGTCTGAACAGGGGTGGATGTATTGTCAATGTGACATCAAGTGGATTAATAATGCAGAGGGAGTGGGGGCTCAGGTGAGAGGTGTGAGCAGCAGGCTTCAACTGCTGGACATGGATGCACAGTAAATTGAGATATGCAGTACTAAAAGGCAGAAAAAAATGCTTTAGGCACCCATATTTGTTTTGGGTGATTGTTCTCTTTAAATATACAGTTATATAAGTTTACAAAAATAGACTAGGACTATTCTGTCTTAGCTTCAAGAGAAAGCATGTTAGATCATTGGGGTGCCAGATGTGTCTAGAAAAGAGGTTTGAAATGAGCTGCCTCCAAAAAACAGAAGTGACAGGAAGAAGAGCTTTTGTGGGGATGTAGGTTTTGAGCAACACCAGAATGTTGGGAGGTGAAGTTCCCAAAAGCAGCTGCACTGGCCTGCACCATGGTCTTGTACAGTAGAATATGGGCTCTTCCACATGGCGTCTGCAAAGTGGTGAGATGACATGGGAGAAACTGTGATGGTCCAGCGTCCTCTTGCAACAGGGTCTGAAACTCTACGCCTTTGGCAGGACATGAAAGTGTACGAAAATACTCAGAAGTACCTACAAGCAAGGTTTGTTTGCTAATGCCTTTGTTTCTTTTGCTATTATTAAATAGCTAGAAAAGTAAAAAAAAAAAAAAAACAGGTCTGGAGGCAGGCGTGGATAGGATGAGGTGGATGGGTGGCAAACACTTGTGTGGCATACCTGCTACAGTATCAGCTGTACCCAATGAGCCTATAAAAAACTATGCATAGGTTTAGAAAATATTACCTACGATAAATTGATCATTTCCACATACACAACATCAGGTTTCTGCATTTACTTAAATATCTGAAAGGCTGACTTCATTTAAATATGCTCAAAATGCATGACATTCTCAAAATGCATGACTCATCTCTACAGCATGGTCTATGATTAAGTGTAGTCTGGCCCAGGGGCGTGAAGGTGACCAGAAAGACTTGATACTGTCCACCCTTGCTGTCTTGCCAGGTGGGCTCTCATCGCCACTGGGATGCCCTCCCTCCAATGCCATTCGGGGGCGGAGTCACTGGCTTGTTGTTGTCTCTCTGTTGCGCACTTGTGCAATTGGGCTGTACTCTGCTGGCAATACTCGGCCCTCATTCAGGGTGGTTGCGGTTGGTAGGTGTCCCTTTGGTTGATGCTTGGCAATGTGGGTGGATTGATTTCCTGGCTGTTGGGCCCTGTCCGGGGCCTCCCCAGATAGGGCCACAGTGTCACCGGACCCCTCTGTCTCAGCCCCAAGGTCTTACGCTGCTATATTGTTGTGCTGGGGGAGTAGATTCAGTTCTCCTTCTTCACTATAAATACTTGTAGATCTAAGGAATGCATTTTCTAAATTTTCCCTGTCTCCTGCCGTTTTAAACTTATGAGGACAAGAGGTCCTGGCCCACACCTGAGGAGTACCAGGCTTGAAAGACCCGTTGCTGTCCCTGTCCAAAGTCCTCCTGGTTGTGTTGCAGATCAAGACGATACCTGACGATTTCAGCTGCCACTCTGCTGACAACTCTCCCTCCCCGTGTTGTCCCTGTCCTTGTCCATCAGGTCATGCTTCTGACCTGGACTAAGTTTAAATAGACTCTGGACTCAGCCCACATGCATTTATTAATTATTACAATTTGTACTCTTAATATGTTCACCCGGCACAGTCAGAAGAGGACTGGTCACCCCTCTGAGCCTGGGTCCTCTCTAGGTTTCTTCCTAAATTTCGGCCTTCTTAGGGAGTTTTTCCTAACCACTGAAATTCAACACTATTGTTGTTTGCTTCTTGTGGTTTAAGGCCGGGTGTTTTGTAAAAGCGCTTTGTGACAACTGCTGATGTAAAAAGGGCTTTATAAATTTGATTGATTGATTGATTGATTCAACAACAAAAAATCAAAACAGAACTTATGCTGCTAAACCAAAATCCAACTATAGCCTTCTGTTTCTCAAACACACTGCAGCCGCAGTTCTGCTTCTTATCACACTGTTTTCTCAATTAGGATGCATTTGCTGGCCTAGCGCAAGAGGAGAACAATTCCACGGGCAACAACCATGACTGGGCTTTCTGGCCCTGACCTACCACAAGGTTTTACTAAAGCTCACAAGACAAGGTCCCCCCCCACCAGTTTATACCACCCTCAGCAGAACCCCCGGGCACAATTGGTATGCCGTGACCAGGACTCAAACTAGCTAAAGTTGTTGCAGCTGTACTGCAAGACTGTGACTTAGACACTGCCCCACTCAATAACCCCTTATTTGTAATTTTAGGTAGAAATAAATAGAAAGTGATAATAGTGATTACACAGAATGTGATGATTTCCATGCACATGATTCAAATATGAATAAATATATTACCCGTAATTCAGTCTGATGGGCCTAAACTACATCACGTAGTTGTTATGAGTTTCGGAGTAAGCCCAGGTTTTTCCATGCCTTTTGTAAAGAAGGTAATGTGGTTGGGAAGGAAACGTGAGCAGGAAGTAGCAACGTGTCTTAACTCATCGTACAGTGCTGGATACTGGGTGTCACCAAGCCATTACTTGTGGCTGTTGGTGTTGCTTTTTTTTCAGAACACGTCTCTTTAGAAATGATCCCTTTTGAATTAATTATCAAACGCTTAGCCAGCCGTTCATAAACTTCCCATGTTGGGAGAGTCTTTACACTCACCATTCTGGAATGGAGGTGAATCAGCCAAGTCTAGTGGCGAGTTCCTCAGTGAGTCATTATAAACGAGTAAAATAAGATGGCCAAACACATTATACATTGACGTTAATCAAGAACAACCTGAAGTAATTTGTATGCAGTAGTGCATACAACTGCCCCCGTGGGAACCTAACCACCAACCCTGGGTTTAATACACCAGGCTCTTATCATGTGAGCTACATGGAACCCAGAGGGAAGATTAACACCATTATGTGCTGTATTTACAGCATCTCACAGGATATTATTTTATTTTGGAGAAAAGATAATTGTGGATGATTAGTAGATGAAGTTAGCTATTTGAATGCTAGAAAATAATTCTGACCCCTCTGGGTCTGCAGACTGTAATAATAAATATGCTGGTGGTTATATTTCACACATTGACAGAGTGTATACTGAGTGTATATAATACTGGGTGAACTGCATTTTCGATTTTGTATAACCCAGCAGGCCCAGCGTGGGGGGGGGGGGTTAAAGGGGGCTTAGCCCCCTCAGTTTAAATTTTAGCCCCCTCAGTATTAGTTCTATGTAGAGATGATGATAGTTGCAAAAGAAAAATTAGCCCCCTTACTGATTTCATCTGCCCCCTCAATCACTTTAACCTGCAGCCTGGCCTGTATCCCAGTCTCACGAAGACGATGTCACAGCTTGGGTGGCTGCCATTATTGACGGTTACCCTGGAGCAATCAGGGTTAACTGCCTTGCTCAATAACTGAATGACAGCCAAATACCATACCATCGTTAAGTGTTTGCTTTCTGTATTAAGGAAGTTAGAATTAGAAAAGTATAATGAACTATCTTTAACCCAGTGACTTACAGTTAGGTCCAGAAATAATTGGACACAGACACAAGTTTTGTTATTTTGGCTGTTAACCGAAATATATTAAAGTTACGAACATGGGCTTGAAGTGCAGTCTCTCAGGTTTAATTTGCGGGTATTCACATCCAAATTGGAGGAAGGGTTTAGGAATTACAATTCTTTAATATGTAGCCCCCTCTTTTTCAAGGGACCAAAAGTATTTGGACAGTTGATTCAAAAGCTGTTTCATGGACAAGTGTGGGCTATTCCTTCATTATTTCATCAACAATTAAGCAGGTAAAATGTTTAGAGTTGGTTCCAGGTGTGGCATTCGCAATTAGAAGCTGTTGAGAACAATTAGAAGCTGTTGTGAACCCACAACATGCGGTCAAAGGAGCTTTCAGTGCAAGTGAAACAGGCCATCCATAGGCTGCAAAAAAAAATCAGTCAGAGAGATAGCAGGAACATTAGGAGGGGCCAGATCAACAGTTTGGTACATTGTGAGAAAAAAAGAACGCACTGGTGAGTTCTGAAACACAAAATGGCCTGGATGTCCATGGAAGACAACAGTAGTGGATTATCATAGGATCCTGTCCATGGTAAAAAATAACCCCTTCACAACATCCAGCCAAGTGAAGAACACTCTCCAGAAGGTAGGCATATCATTATCCAAGTATACCATAAAGAAAAGGCTTCACGAGAGCAAATACAGAGGGTTCACCACAAGGTACAAACCATTCATAAGCATCAAGAATAGAAAGGCCAGATTAGACTTTGCCAAAAAACATTTAAAAAGCCAGCCCAGTTCTGGAACAGCATTCTTTGGACAGACTAAACTAAGATCAACCTGTACCAGAATGTTGAGAAGAAAAAAGTATAGAGAAGGCTTGGAACAGCTCATGATCCAAAGAATACCACATAATCTGTAAAACACGGTGGAGGCAGTGTGATGGCATGGGCATGCATGGCTTCCAATGGCACTGGGCCACTAGTGTTTATTGATGATATGACAGAAGACAGAAGGAGCCAGATGAATTTCTGAAGTGTAAAGGGATATTTTGTCTGCTCAGATTCAGCCAAATTCAGCAAAGTTGATTGGACGGCACTTCACTTTACAGATGGACAATGACCCAAAACATACTGCAAAAGCAACCCAGGAGTTCTTTAAGGCAAAGAAGTGGAATATCCTGCAATGGCTGAGACAATCACCTGACCTCAACCTAATCGAGCATGCATCACTTGCTGAAGACTAAACTTAAGGCAGAAAGACCCACGAACAAGCAACAAATGAAGACAGCTGCAGTAAAGGCCTGGCGGAGCATCACAAAGGAGGAAACCCAACGTTTGGTGATGTCCATGCGTTCCAGACTTCAAGCAGTCATTGCCTGCAAAGGATTCTCGACTAAGTATTAAAAATGAACATTTTATTTACGATTATGTTCATTTGTCCAATTCCATTTGAGCCCCTGAAATAAAGGGACGGTGTATGAAAATAGTTGCAATTCCTGCATGTTTCATATGATATTTTTGTTCAACCCCTTGAATTAAAGCTGAAAGTCTGCACTTCAATTGCATCTCGGTTTTTTCATTTCAAATCAATTGTGGTGGTGTACAGAGCCAAAATTATGAAAATTGTGTCAGTGTCCAAATATTTCCAGACCTTTCTGTAAGTCTACAGCTTGCATGCTAGGCAATGGATGGTCTAATTAGCCTCTACACCCTTGATCATTTCCACTCCCTCACATTTGGGACACTTATGCAAATTGGAGAGTCACACATGAATGTGCATATGGAGGGTCGAGTGTGGAGTAGAGTGAGGAGGGATCTATTTCGGATTTACCTCTGTTTTTCTCTTGCTCTCTCTTTTCCTGTTTCTCGCATTCAAACATATACATACACACACCATTCCTTCACTCGCGCCTTCCACAAAGAGAGAGCAAGCCTGGCAAAAATGAAGTGTTGGGGTGAGTGATTGGAACAAGTCAAGGCTGGAGTCTAAGAGAAGCTGACAATGGCTGAATGTGATTAATGCCCATCTTTCTCTGTGAGAGGACTAGGTAAATAAAATCAATCAGAAGGTGCAATCAGCAAAGTCCTCACTCAGCACACAGTAATCACTCCTCATATGCACAGACACAGCATTTAACCATTACAGGGAGGCCCAGAGAAGAATTGAGTATTTGTTCAGTATTCAACTTGTTTTCATGTATAGTTCTCTTTAAAATGATCAATGTTAGTCCTCTTTGAAGAAGAAAACCCTCAGTTCTCTTTATACTGTATTTACACTGGCATTGTCTTTGAATCAGGACTCAGCTGTCTTGACAGTTCACTTCAACATGTTTGTGGTCTAAATGCTCTATACATTCTAATTACTATGTTTAGAATGGAACCAAGACCTTCGCCAACACTCACTCGTTGCTCTCTGGGTAAACACAGGGTGCCTGACTAACCATACCATCAGAGCCTGTTATCGGAGAGCTAGGTATGCAACTACATTATCTACATTTAGGGAGGCAGATTAACTATAATAAAAATATTTGTAAGTAAAAAAAACTGCTAACAGGAGATATGGCAAAACATTAATTGTAGAGTAAACCAAAGCTGTATTCAAACATGATTTCAATGAAACTGAATTTTGCGCTTTCATAATCTTCAATACACAGCTGTACTACTAAACATATCATGGAGTGGCTTAAACCTTTACCACGAGGTTCATGGGTAACAAGACAGAGGACAAGGGAGAATCCCACGAGGCCAGTCTGCCTGGGTTCTCATGGCCACGATGCGCGGAAGGCCAAACATGACCCCTGGGGTCAGACCCCACTTCCTCTGCTGGGCCTAACAGGCTAGTTCACAAGTGAAGTTCAAAATACAACTTTGGAATATTTAGCGTACTGAACGTCAATTCAGAGTGTCTAAATCCACATGTAGACAACATAACATTTATTGTATACAGTAACCGTGTGCATGCGTGTGCCATTGGTGAAACCCCCGGGGTGGCAAGGGGTTTCAGCTGCCACCCTACATACATGTCATGCCACCTCACTCGCCACCCCAGTTATTAGGAGTGTCTGCTATACATCTGTGTAACATCAACAAAATGTGATGTGTGGTCATATGTGATTAACAGTTGTAATTGAAATCTTGTTATTATATTAAATTGCTACTCTATAACCTCAGTAGCCTATATTTAGTGTTTGTGTATTATTTCAAGCAATACAAGGCATTTATTTTCAGGATGAATTGATTTATGCTTCTGCACTTGACAGAAAAATATAAACAATGTGTCCAAGTAAAATACTGCATCTTTTCCCTCAGTTTGTAAATTGCATATATAATACTTAGAGAACTCCCAACACTCACAGAGATTTTGCACACTCGAAAGACTCGTACCAAACTTTGAACACATAAACATCAAAGTGTAGAACATGTATGATATTTATTAGCAAGACATTACACTGTCCATTATCAGTAGCTGGATTTGTATAAATTAAGTGGATATAACTAACTTAGTATGATATGCCACCTTTGAATTTCAGCTGGCCACCCTTCTGCCACCCCATGTAAATTTTCTATTAACGCCATTGTCGTGTGCATGCGTGCGTGTGTGTGTGTGCATGTTATTATTTGTGTGTTGTGGGGCCTGTCTGAGCCTAAGCATATTGTACCGTAGCCTGAGGTGTGGGCCTCTTCTTTTCAGAAACCCCTAGCAGTCACGTTCTCAGGGCAGAGCAGGGCTGCTGCTGGCCACAAACATGACGTCTGCTTCCAAGCATCGGAAAAAGAGAAGGAAAAAAAACAATAGAGCAGAATGGAAAAAAAAAAATTAGGCAATGTTTCCCACTCAGCCTCTATTTTTTTAAATCCCTTAAAACAGAGCCCAGATTCTCTTTGTCTAAGAATAGAGACCACAGTAAGACTATCAGGCAATAGCCAATAGTTAGACACGAATGGAACATATTGCATCTTACTGTAGTCTATATTTTTATTTGTTAGTTACTAGAGGCCTATGGAATGCAGTTGGCCCAGACAGTATCAAGGCACAATGACCTTTGCCCACAGTAGGAAGTGACAGTCTTACATGTATGAATACATTTTGTTAAGTACAGTGATCCGCTGAGGTAAAAAGTTACAGAGAGTTCCTCAATCAAAGCATTGTAGAATAAACACATATGGAGAGAAGATCTGTGCATTCCATCATGCCCCAGCTGTAAAAAGCTTCTGTTTGTGTGTGTGAATGAGCATTAAATTCATGCAGGACCTATTCAGAAGCCCAGAGCTCTGTGTGTGTGCCCAAACAGGAAAGGACGCAGCTGTAGGAAATAGTATTTAGAGAGACACACTATCACCACCAAACACAAATATTCACACTCTTCAAGACACAAACAGTCACCAGAATCCTCGCGCAGACTACATTCTCTCACCTTCCCAGTTCACATCTGTTATTCACAGCAGAACCTGTAGATTTGAGTTCCGCAATATTTTCTACAATTATTATACCCACCATACCACTATAAACATCAGCAGTCTACCAATCTGTTATTTGAAATCAACGCTCTGAATACAAGTCCTTCTCCCATGATGAGGCTACCAACGCTAAAACCTTTATTTCCCGACTCCATTCTTTTATTGGGGACATTATATAACATTCAGTTTGTGATTTTAGATGGTTATGTCTATGACTCTTAATTATCTTATTGTTAATTGAAATGAATATTTAGAGATAATAATAAGCAGTACATTGGTAGAAAAACCCAGTGTCATAAGTACAAAAAAGTTAACATGCATGTTTGTCCACATCTGGCGATTAATGTGCCAAACACTCTCTAGTGAAAAAAGATAGACCTGTTCATTCTGCTGGTAGCTGTGTGAATTTCTGCGCAAAAAATGCCTGAATATAGAGGCATTAAAGGCATTCTCTGTCTTTTGTGCCTGTGTTCACCTAAAACTGTCATAACCGTGCCTTACAAAATAATTGTCATTCAGTTTCACATAAAAATCATTACAGAATTATGAGGAAAACCCCCAATATCTACCATTAGGGCAAATTGTAAAATGTTAATATAGGCTACGTTTTACCTGGTTTAATTATCAAGGGTGACTGAGGTAGAGGGAGAAAACCACTATTGACTACACTACTTGTAAACATATGCAGCTCTATGCCATATATTTTAAAGCACATTCAATGTAACATCAACACATAATAGATGGCATGTGACTCTTGACACAGATAGATCATCTACCCTGTGTTAACTCAGTCATTTTGGGCATAATACAGCCATTCACTCTTGGACTAGTGAGAAAAGCTGAAAGTCTGCTGAGTGCTGACTAATCTGCCCACAGGCTACTTTGGACCAAACAACAGACTGCATAGTCCTGGACCCCAATCTAAAAACGTACATGTCTGGCTAAAACAGGCTCATGTGATTAGAATATTAAAGACTGAGATGGTGAGAATTAACAGCCGTTCTACGAATGTGACCAGATCCTGGAAATGTCTTGGACTGGGGGAGTGGAGCGTGGTCAGATGAACCCAAGGTCCGGAGAGATAAGGGCAGGCTCTGAGAAAGGACACAAAGCCAGCTCTGTGAAAAGAAAGGAGGAGAGGAGGATGTTCGAGCTGTGTGATGGAGAAGCACCACGGGGACGTGTGATAATCCTAGATCCCAGATCTGGAGAGCTTAAAGTTGAATCTGTTGTTCTAACTGTGCTTCTCATGTACGGTCTGTGTGACGATTTTAGTCATGTTAGACTAAATACAAATGCTGGATCCGCTGACTCTACAGGTCTTGGACCAGGCTGGTATGGCACAGAGTGGGCAAACAGCAATGATGATGTCAGCCTGCTTCAAGCAGCACAATGGGTCATTCTTGAAAACAGGAAGCTGATGTCAGAACAGTGACCTTAATAAGTTGTCTTTCTGTCACGGACCACAGTGAACCACAGCATGGTCATGTCACAAGCTGTCCCCTCTACGCTTCCATAGAGAAGGCCCAACAACAGTCTCCAATCTCCAACAAAGGGGCCATTCCAGACCCAGACAAGCTGTGTAGAGGGGACAAGCAGGGGACAGCCATAGAGAGGATAGGCACTGTGTGGTCTCAATGTCGTCAATGTCCTCTCACTGACCCACTTCCTCCTCCTCTGTTCCCTGTGACATACTGACTTCTTACAGCATTTCATCATCTCCTCAAACTGTGACATCTCTTGAGTTGAAACAATTGAAGCTAATGGGAGTGACAATGTAACCTAATTTGTGGAAATGTTCCTGGCAAATGTATGGTTGCTTGTCAGGCTTGCTGATGAGTGCACATTCAAAGCTCTATACATCCAATGTAACATATGTCTTGTTTGACTGCTGTTTTACCCTTGGTCTGTCAGTCAGAGCACAGTTTGTTATACGGCAGAAGCTGTTCAAACATCCTGTCTTGAGATAGAGCAGAGCTCAGTAGATGTATATATGCATGGTGGTAGTAGAAGCAGATGTTTAGCTGTGAGAATATGGTGGTGAGGGGGGTATGGGGTCCGACACACAAATCAGACTCTTAGACTGGTCATTCCTCCATGGGTCACAACATTGGTCGTGTCCCAGAGGCCTCCGTGACCAGGTTTCGGACAAAGACCTGCTCAGTGACTCCCCCTACATTTGTTCATACTCTGTTTTGCCTTTTACAAATGCTTTCTAAAATCTGACTATATATTAATTAGCTCTAAATGTCCATAGTGTAGTACATTTTTATATCATTTACTTCGAATAGTAAACACATTTTACAAGCTTTTTCCGGCTTGGTTACATGGCTTGATCATTTAAAATGCATGTAACTGAGTTAGGGATGAATTTAAAGATCAGGAGTTATTCACCTTTACAGAAATAAAGCATGTCTAACTTTACAAATAATGAGAATATTTAACAATGTTAATTCAGTTTAGAGTTACTGGTCATTGAACCAGGACACGTGACTGGGTTACACATTCGGCCCCATCGGTTTCCACAAAATTGGTAAAATTGCGTTTTAGTTTTGTTACGGTTTAATGGGGTAATAATTGGGCCTATGTGATGAAGAACACAACTCTTTCTGAATCTGTGTGTGTTTGTATGTGTTATAAGAGTTTTTCTTAATGTTTATTAAATGTGTTTTTCGTACCAGATGCAGGACCCCAGTGGCATAAGAGTCAGTCTTATGCAACAACAAATACGTGATTGCTCATCTTTTCAAATGGATGAAATGATAAAGATCCATAATTGAACAGAACTTTTCAGGAACTCATCACAAGGTCTTTGGAGTGATTGTTTCACACATTTGACCATGGCTAGCGAGAGGTTGGCTAGTCCTATGACAAAAAGAAGCCTTAAGTAAAAATAAATGGATGGATTGATGCAAGTGTTGAAGGATCTGATGATGGACCAGATGATTCAAGTGGAAGCTGGGCTATGGACCTGTTGAAAGTACCACATCCATTGGAAATATTACAAAAGCAAACAAGTTACTTCCGGCACCAATTACTTTTCTCCATTAGACATAATTGCCTGTGTGATAGAATAGAAGAGAATGCTGCAATTATTATTGTAACTACAATGCTGGGCTTTCCTCTCCTGGCTTCATAAAACAAAAATAATACCAAAGGTGCTGGAGAAAACAGTGGCGCCATTTTGCATTGAGCAGATCTCAGCTAAATTTAAATATATCAACATTTGATAACTGATCATGGGCAACATTAACATTTTGTGTATGTCTATCCTCCAAATGCAATTACCTGGAACGTGTCAATGACAAGCCAGTGAGAGTTTAAAAGAAACTGCCAATTAGACAAATATAGACAAATATAGGTTGTCTATTGTACAGTAAGGTGTATTTCCACAGTGCTTTATTAGGGTCAAATCCCAGTAAAGATCCGTAATTAGAAAGTAGTTTGTCGGCCTTGCCTGTGTACATAATGAGTAGCAGGGGTGGTGTGTTCACAGAACATTGCAAAGCAGAAGTAACTAACTCACAGACAGATGGTGAGATCACACTCTCCTTCCCCTGCACTACTGTTGATTTCAAACACTCACTTAATATGCTCTACAACATGAGACATAGACCGCTGGTGTTGTAGAGTGTATGACTGAGTAACTAGCACAGAATTACAGAGTCAAATATTAAACTCAAACACACAGTTCGAACACACTTCTTCCAGCCACTCTGCGTTTTAGATGAATGCCAGTGCTACAGTGGCTCTCAGGCTTGGATTCTTCCACATTTCATTATGTAACAGCATTGAACAAAATGCATTTCATTTTGATTTTTTCACTCTCAACACAAAAAGCCCATAATGTCAAAGTGAAAAATAAAATAAAAGGCAAATTGTTCCAAATTAATTACAAATGCAAAACAGAACATTTTTGCATATAATAATAGCATAAGTATTCACCCCCTTTGGCAATTCCAAAGGACTTCTAGTCTTCCAGGGCTGAGCTGGGAGCCACTGTGGATACGGCAGCAATAAACCGGGTGCCTTTATGGGAGAGTGTCAAACATAAAGCCATTGTTGAAAAACACTCAAATCTCTGTTAGAGTTGTGAGTGACTGTGACCATGTGGAAGAATATTGTTTATTCACTGTCTTATCAGGGAAACCGGACAGAAGAGCAATGCAATCATTTTGAAGTAACAAAAGCATGGATTAGCATCCTTTTTCAATAGCAATCTGAAAACAAATCTCTATTTCTTGGGTACTAAAACAACATTACATTTTTTTCTGAGTTTAAATGCAAAACATTTTCTGTCATCTACTTCCTTATTTCTGAATCACAAACTTCCATGGTACTGTAGGTTATTTTGGGGATTCTTTTTCAGCTAAGTTTTGATTTTCTTCTTGTTTATCTCGGCAGTACACAGGTCAATGCCACCTAATGGCGGTGTCACACTCAACCTGAATTTCAAGTAATTTGTATTCTTGGGTAAAGCTGCCAGTAACTGTTGATCTGCGATGTGTCAGAGGTTGAAGAAAAACTGAAACAGGTTATATGACAGGAAATAGTAGGGCTCAATGCATTGCCCGGCCTTTCAGAGATTCTGGTTAGGGAAGTTAAACTGCCATTAACTTTCCCAATTCATATTTTCTTAACATTATATAAACATAAACATGCACAATTAAGAAAACTTGAATTCTTTTTTTGTAACCTTTTCTCAATATGTCAATAAAATATTTTCTGTTTCTAATGTACTGATTTCACAGTTCACCACAGAGATTAAGTCTTATGTACATTCTGCAAGTAATTGGAAACATTATTTTATAAGTCTATAGGTAGACATCACCAGGAAAATACTATTTTAAGCCATTTAAACCACCATAAGGATGGTATTGGCCAGGTGATGAATGCACCCTGGTTTCCTCCAGACATCACCCTTGGCATTCAGGCCAAAGAGTTCAGTTTTAGTTTCATCAGACCAGAGAATCTTGTCTCTACTGGTCTGAGTCCTTTTGGTAAACTCCGTGCTGACACGTGCCTTTTATTGAGGAGTGGCTTCTGTCTGGCCATTCTACCATAAAGGCCTGATAGGTGGTGTGCTGAGATTATTGTCCTTCTGGAAGGTTCTACCGTATACACACTGGAACTCTGGGGGTCTGTCAGAGTCACTACCGGGTTCTTGTTTACCTCCCTGAACAAAGCCCTTCTACCCCAATTGTTCAGTTTGACCAGCTCTTGAAATAGTGTTGGTGCTTCCAAATTTTTTCCATTTAAGAATGATCAAGGCCGCTGTGTTCTTCGGGGAACTTCTATGCTGCAGAAATGTTCTTATAACCTTCTCCAGATTTGTGCCTCGTCACAATCCTGTCTTGGAGCGCTACGTACAATTCTTTTAACATCATGACTTGGTTTTTCCTCTCACATGCAATATCAACTGTGGGACCTTATTTAGACAGGTGTGTGCATTTCCAAATCATGTTCAATCAATTGAATTTACCACAGGCGGACTCCAGTCTTTTTTTTCATTTACAAAGATTTATAAAAAACTATTTTTGCGTTGTCGTTAAGATGTATTGTGTGTAGAGTGATGGGGGAAGAAATCAATTTGGGCCATTTTAGAATAAGGCTTTAGCATAACAAAATGTGGGGAAAAAAGTGAATGGAATTAATACTTAACGAGTGCACTGTAGAACCAGTCTGTTTCTACCTTTGAACTGAGTCAGGGAACAGGGCCGACTGCTTGGTGAGAGTCATCCGTTAACAGGCAGTTAGATCTCTATGCCGCGAGGCACGGCACAGATGCATAGCTTGGCACATGGGAACTCTAATGGGACACATGGGAACTCTAACTCCAACTTGCAGAACCCGTACTGCTGTTTAGCATAATGGAGGGTAGTGACAAACGTGACACAGCATGGGAAACTGTGTAACGGTGTCATAACACTTACTGTCAATTCAACAAGCTAACCTAGTAGTCAAATTCTGCCGGTGAACTAGTAAGTAATGCAACGATAGTTCTTAATGACTGCATCCATGTGACAATGTGACATGACAATGCACACACACACACACACACACACACGGAATGAGGGTGATAATAATGGTGTGGGTGAATGGCTGCTTTGTCTTTGATGATGACTCCGGACATCTTTGACCAATGATGCCATGTCCATCAGCTCACAGCAGCAGTGATGCTCCAGGGCAGGACCGGACAACAGTCCTCACATCTGACCACACAGACTGACCTCTGTCTGACTAATCCCCACGAACTGTCCCCCGTGTGATGGTCCCCCCACTGAACTCATGACAACAGTGAAAGCTGAGGTCCTCTTTTAACATTTAACATGGTCACATTCTCAATACAGTATATTAGTTTGTTGGAAGCCTGACTGGACCTGTGCTGCAAACAAGACAGATTGACACACATCAGGCTGACCAGGCTAAATAAATCACCCTGATGATAGTAGTATATACACAATGGTTATCAGGCTGCTTCTCTGGCTGTTTTTCTGGGAATGTGTCACTCTCACTAATGCGTGTCGCTCAGTGCAGATGAAATACACACACACACGTCTGATCGCAATTAAGATCCTCACTTTCACATTCCTTTTGAGTGTTAAACCTGAGCCTGCCGGCACGCTCTGTTTGATGTGTACAACTGAAACTCAAGCGTAACCCAACAACCCAAGGTTTGGCTTGTGTGTTTCTTTTCATTCTCTTTTAAATTACACGCAAAAATAACAAACATAAATTTTAGTTGGAATGCAGTGTTATGGTAGTAATTTGACAATCTTCACTGGGGCTCATCAAGACAGATTGGTTTAGACTTGGGTATAACAAATTCAGCGCCAAAAAAATGTTGATTGGAAAGAAGTAA
This sequence comes from Esox masquinongy, assembly GCA_016801175.1. Lineage (NCBI taxonomy): Eukaryota > Metazoa > Chordata > Actinopteri > Esociformes > Esocidae > Esox > Esox masquinongy. Next base: position 81,256 of record JACXGI010000257.1, read on the forward strand.
TTAAGAAAGAAGTCTTTTCCCTGTTTTTATGTCTTGTCTTGGAAATATGTGCTATTTACGTTTTTGTCTAGGGAATCGATAAAAGCCTAAATAAGCCTTGCAGGCTGCTATGATATAGGTTTCTGGTTGGTTTTATGAGTGTCGGTACGTGCTGATACTCTTTATGCTTTGATATAGGTGGTTTGCTGCATTTACCCATAGCCGAGTTCTTGACAACATAACCTTTTCCTTAAATAAATGGTTCATCATGTTTAGCCAGAATAACCATGAAAGATAAATGCCATATTTCTTAATAAAGGGAAGCCTACAGGTAATCACATAGTAGACCCACTTTGAAACCCTACAAATCCTAAGTCAGTTTTTGTGCTGAAAAACTGTGTGCTGCTATGCTGTGCGTTTGTGGAACACTACGCCTGTAACCATGTAGAGGAGATGTAGGAGCACACTTCTCAATGATGCACGTGAGGCTTTTCCTCCGGGCTCCCAGCTCAGCTCCAGTCCTTCCCTCTCCCCTCGTCTGCAGCTGTGTCTCTCTCCCTCTGTCATCACATTACACCAGAGGAAACCACAGTCGTTGCCCTCATACTATAAATATGCATCTTCATCTGTACTTCAGTGGGAAAGTGCATGGGGCTGCTGTCTCTGATTAGCTTTTAAGTTCATTCTCACATTGGCATGCAGCAGCTCTTCCCCCCAACCTAGTGGGGAGGACAGTGCACCCCTTTGTGTGCTCCCCCTCTACCATGCCCCACGTGGGACCCTCCTAATGGAGTTGATGTGATCACATTTGTTCCTAGTCCCACCTCCTCTTCCTGCCTCTCTCTGGAGCTCAGCAGGGCTGTAGAGTGGTGTTCCTCTCTGTAGAGCTCAGCAGGACTGTGGGGTGGTGTTCCTCATTCTGGAGCTCAGCAGGACTGTGGGGTGGTGTTCCTCTCTCTGGAGCTCAGCAGGGCTGTGGGGTGGTGTTCCTCTCTCTGGAGCTCAGCAGGGCTGTGGGGTGGTGTTCCTCTCTCTGGAGCTCAGCAGGGCTGTAGGGTGGTGTTCCTCTCTGTAGAGCTCAGCAGGACTGTGGGGTGGTGCTCCTCATTCTGGAGCTCAGCAGGACTGTGGGGTGGTGTTCCTCTCTCTGGAGCTCAGCAGGGCTGTAGGGTGGTGTTCCTCATTCTGGAGCTCAGCAGGACTGTGGGGTGGTGTTCCTCTCTCTGGAGCTCAGCAGGGCTGTAGGGAGGTGTTCCTCTCTCTGGAGCTCAGCAGGACTGTAGGGTGGTGCCATCACCAGAAACATAGAAACAGAGAACCATTGTAGCCACTTCTCCAGTTTCTGATCAGGGAGTCTTCCTCCTCACCACAAACATTAAACTATTCTAAAGGCTGGAATTTACCCACCAAAATAGCTCCAGAAATGAGCCCTGCAGTTCTCTCTGACAGTTGAAATTATGTATTAAAACACTGTGGGTGAAATACTTGTGCTGTATTTGACCCCAGTCTGGACAGTTAGAGCTGGTATTTTCCTTGGTATATGAAATAATTCCTAGTACTTCAAGACCAAGTGAAGATATAAAAGTCATCATTCACTTCTCCTTGGGTTTTATCGGCCTCAGTGATGACCTGTAGAGAGGTCATTTAGTGCAACATCTGGCGCGAGGTGAATCTCTTTGGTGTTTTACAGGCTCTGGATGGGGCCACATCAATGGGCCTGATGATAAATCAAAACAATGAGGCAGCCAGTAAAGGAGGCTAACAGTAGTGGGCTGATGACCGGTTGACCCGGGCCACAGGAAGTGTGGCTCTTCTTGACCCCTGACCCCTGAGGTGATATGTGCCCCTCTGTCTGCTCCCTGATGGGCAGGAACCAACTGACCCCCATGTGGCACAGAGTGTTGGCTGCATCCACATACCTTCAACAAGCCCTCAACCCTGCACACTGTGCATCATTTCTACCGGGTATGAAAGAGCCCAGTCATCTGCTAACTACCCTGGATACCACTATGTCACACCCTGACAAAAAAGAGCTACAGTAAACATCTCGCTAACCTGGGTCACTCACAGAACTGCTGACATCCTCGCATTGCATATTACACACTCTCTATTCTTCCACACAGTAAACAGTATCAGGGGAAATAAATAATCAGTGTTCATTTTGTACAGTCATTTTACTGGATCAAGCAGGATATTTTCAATGAAGCAGATCATTGCACATATTCATAGTTCAATACCAGTGATAGAGGCAACATAATGATATTGAATAGGTGTTGAATTTTCCGATCAGTCAAAACACATGAGTGGAATTAGTAAAATATCTGACCAATAAGATTGCTAGATAGAATCCCTGAGCTGGCAAGGAGAATGATCTATCTATATTTTGTTTTTGATCAAGGACAGTAACCCTAATAACACAAACTGCAGAGAGAATTAGACTGGCAGCTTTCTTACTGGCCTGTCTGTCCTATTGATGAAATCCCTCTCATTTATCTCAAAGCAGTGGTTAAGGATGTCAAAATAGTCACTTGTGACTGAAGAAACATGTGGCCTGGTGTTTAACAGCAATGGGCCAGCCTGTTGCTGGTCATTGGGACAGTAGCATATTAGCGGTTGCTACTAACTGTGGGTGTGGTAAGAAGGGACTGTAATACTGGGCCAGAAGTGAAAACTATAAAAGGACTGACAACTCCTAAAGACAATGGAACCCATTATGATACAAAGGGCCCCGACAAAAAAGTACTGTAAAAAAGTAACATGAAATCCATAGTTGATATTGACTGCTGACAACACAGAATTTAAGCTAAAAATGCAGAGTAATATATTGTTTTATGGTTTTGTTCATCTGACTATAGTTTTAAGATGAATGTTACTGATCGCAATTTCAGCCAAGAAACTAATAAATATGGTAGATTCCATCTACGGTCCAGAAAGAAAATTCCAAAAGAGCAGCCCATAGGGAAGATTTGAACAAGCTATCAACTTGCATTCATTTGCTCCGACAAATTGTCAGTCAATGAGATGTTATTCAATCAATCAATCAAATTTATTTATAAAGCCCTTTTTACAACAGTTGTCACAAAGTGCTTTTACAAAACACTCAGCCTGAAACCCCAAGGAGAAAGCAACAACAATGTTGAATTTCAGTGGCTAGGAAAAACTTTAGGACTAGGGCCAAAATTTAGGAAGAACCCTAGAGAGGAATCAGACTCAGAGGGGTGACCAGTCCTCTTCTGGCTGTGCTGGGTGAACATTTTAAGGGTACAAGTTGTAATAATTAGTAAATGCATTTGAATTGTGTCCAGAGTCAATAAAACCTAATCCAGGTCGGAAGCATGACCAGATGGACAAGGACAGGGACAACCAGGTGGAGGGGGGCTGGTTATCAGACTGGCAGCTAGAATCGTCAGGTATCGTCTTGATTTGCAACACAGCCAGGAGGACCGTGGCAGCAACGAGTCTTTAGAGCCTGGTACTCCGGAGGTGTGGGCCAAGATCTCATGTCCTCCTAAGTTTGAATGGAGCAGGAGAAAAGAACATTTTGAGTGTGCATTCCTTAGGTTTACAAGGATTTACAGTGGAGAAGGGGTACTGACCCTACTCCTGCCCGCAGATTAATATAGCAGCGTAAAACCTTGGGGCTGAGACAGGGGGGTCCAGTGACACTGTGGCCCTATCCGGGGGAGGCCCTGGACAGGGCCCAGCAAGCAGGAAATCAATCCACTCACATTGCCAAGCATCAACCAAAGGGACACCAACCAACCGCAACCACCCTGAAATGAGGGCCGAGTATTGCCAGCAGAGTTCACCCCAGTTGCAGAATGGGCGCAACAGAGAGACAACAACAAGCCAGTGACTCCGCCCCCGAATGGCATTGGAGGGAGGGCATCCCAGTGGTGATGAGAGCCCACCTGGTAAGACAGCAAGGGTGGACAGTATCAAGCCTTTCCGTTCACCTTTACACACCTGAGCCAGACTGCACTTAATTAAAGACCATGCTGAAGAGTCTTTCTTTTTCTTTTCTTCATCACTCACAGCCAAAGATTTATACATTTTATAATAAACCAATATATATGTTCCTCTGCTCAGACATTGTTGACACTTGATAAAATCTTTCAATGCCTGGATCTAAGTATACACAATCATTGGTTGATGCATGCAATGTCTGAGCAGGGTAACGTACCCAATGCCTGCCATATTTTTGGATGACACAATGACATAATTGCTGTTTGCGTTGGCGCTAAGTGCTAGTGTGCAGGCAGAACGGTTCCAGTAAACAATACGCAACAGGATTATGTTGAATACATAGGTGATGCTCTGTCCAGTTCATTTATAAAGGGGAATATATGGGGTTCAAGGGGAAGCTAAGGCCTGCATTTATTGTATGCTCCAAGTCTATAAGAAAATGTCTCTTGAGCAGTCTTGCCCAGGGATAGGGCTGTTGTTAAAAATAAATAAGACAGTTTTCTACTAGTCCTCCTCATAGATAGAAGATTTACAGCGGTCGTCCAAAAAACATTATAAGAGGCAGAAACAGTGAGATATGTATTTTGCATTATACATTACATATTATAATTAGTTCAATATGAAAGCAGCTTCTGGTTCAGTTAAGAATCAGTAAAATAGAGGAAAATAGCACAAACCAAACCATAAAATAAATAAAAGCATTACAGTGCGGTAATAATCTAGGGAGCACCATCCTAATACATGTTAAAAAATAGAACACTTAACCACTGGTTAGAGACTCAACACTTGACTCTGCTGAAAATGTAATCTTCTACAGTCAATCCAAACTTATTCCTATAGGTTTAGTTCAGTTTCCTATCTCCTTTTATGTTACACCATCAAACCTGCTGTCCTTGTCTCTCTCTCCAGTTAAGATTGTATTTTTGGTGAAACATCCCTTTCGTTGCGTTGCTCAACTTATTAATCTGTTTTGAATACTGGAATCTAATTTGTCCAAAGTGCCAACGAGAAACACAGCTGGACCCCAAATGGCTGTAAATGCCCTGACCTGTCTCCTACTCATCTCTCGTTACCGTTGTTCCATGTGGTCCTCACACCTGATGGAGCATCTGCTGCACTGGGAGCTAATCATGTTCACACCAAAGGCTGTCCAATCAGGATAATTGGCACCAGATTGCAAGCTAGCTGGATGGGCAAGTCAGAGCACTGGCCCACATTTCTTCATCTCCCTTGTCTAATTGGTGTTTTAGTGAACAACAGACAAAGTGGATCTGAGTATGTTTGTTTTGTCGATAAAGATCTTTATAAAAATAAATAATTTAAATACTATCATGTATGCTCCAAAAACTTTGGAAAATATTTGAAAATAATTAAATTGCTTAGAGAAAGTATGGATTTGTCTTCTTTTTAAAAAAGTACTTATTTTTCTCGCTTTGGACGGATGTTAGTCTCAACAAACAGAAATATCCTGCTGTTTCCTTTCACAGGGGAATAAACAACTTCTGTGTGGTTCAAAAGTAGACTAGAGCCTGTCAGCAGAACCAATCAACTGCACTGTGTATGTTGGTGAGGGAGATTCCTGTCAATCCTTGCTGGATACTGGCAGAATGGCCTAGGCCCATAGTGGCAGAAGAACAAAGTGATTGTCTGCAGAGAAAAATACATACTTTTAAACAATCCACACAGAGCTACAGCCTCAAAGAAGGCCTATAAATTGCAACAAGGAGAACTACAATGTCATTAAAATGAAACAATTGCATCACAGCTCTCTGTGAAAACGAAATGCAATGGGAATATGAAATTATTGTTATAAAAATTATGATACATCGTTAAAAATGTTCTTCTAAATGTGGTTTCTCTGTGTGTGAATCCATATAGCTACATCTTCAGTGTGTGGTAACTAGGGCTTGTTTATGGTAAAGTGATTCCAAAGCCCTATATTGAAATCATTGATATTTCGTTTTTATGTCACTGAGATGTAAACAGTGACATGTTTATATCTCAGTGACATGTTGTTGCTTGTCGTATTAGTGCAGGCTCTCCCACACAGATCCCAGCCCTCTGCATCAGTACCAGATGGAGGTGATTGTCAGACTGTGGAGAGGCTGGGCTGTGGTGGGAGATCTGAGCTGCACAGTCCATCTTCCCCACCAGTGGCCTTTGGAACAGCCTATACTTTGAACTGTCAACAAAGCATCTGTTTCGCCACAGTGGACGTCTTCATGTTCAAATATAGGCACGAGCTGGAGGGACACAGAGCAGAAATTCTTTCCTAGCAGCAAGTTACAGCATACACCCTTGTGGACACCGCCAAATTGCAGTGTGTCATTCTGGCAGGGAGAGAAAATGATGGGAGGGGGAACTCTCTCCAACTAACCCTATTTTAGAGCTCCCAGGATGCTTGTTCAATTTGAAAGGCATGTGAACGCCCTCTCTATCTCCCGTAACCAGAGAGAGAGTTGGGAAAAGAGGGACAGAGCTCAGAAATACTGAGCTCATGTGTCCCAGCAAAAGTTTCCAGAATCCCTTTCAATTCAAAAATGGACATTTGCTCTTTTTCATCAATAGACATCACCTTCCGGATGAACGTCAAAAATTCAAGATTGAAGACTGTATCTAGTTACACTCAATCTAGCACACACACTCACAGCATAACACAATAAAAAATACTGTTCTGTAGCTATTTGGGGGAGAAGAGAATCATTGTGTATTTGATATACACTATTTAAGTGATCGGTTGCTGAAAAACCAGGACCCCACTTGTTTTGAAATATTTAGTTCTGGTCTGAGATGGTGGATTATAATACACCCACATCTGCCCGTGTTTCCCAAGACCCGGCTCACCTGCCGGGTAGCTAGGAGACCCACGTCTCATTAAGAACACCTGCCCAGGTAAGATGAGTCCTGGCCCACCGGCAGATGGGACAAAGGCTTTGAAGAGGACCGAAGTAATGCAGAGTGGCTCAGATGAATTCCCTGAAAGGAGAGAAAAGGAGCGAAAAGACTGTAATGAAAGGAGGATTAGTCATAGAGAAATACAACACCTAAGGAAGGGGAAATCATCCAGCACAGTCAACCTAGATTAGTTGGGATGAGTTACTCACACAAGCTGCCCACAAATAATGATCCTTTTTCATTAGACAAGAGTTGGGTTTTGGATGGTCATACTTCCCATACCTAAACTGAAACAGAATGTTGCACAAGAGAGCATAAATTAGAGGGTTGTCATAATTATGAACTCTCATGCTTGTGAACACTTGGGCGTTTTACGCACGCTTTTCGGGGATTTCCAATGTGATGCCAGCTGTGTAGCCTCACCAACAACGCAACAAGTTACTTCAAGATATTTCGTAAATATGTTTATAACATTCTAAACAGCACATAACGTATTTTTTGGGAGGATTACATCATGTGCTTTTCACCATGCACGATATGGTGTGTGGCTGTGAACAGTCGCAATTTCAGTCAGATGCAACCAGGTCTTCTTGCATCATTGATTTATCAGAAGCAGAACTGACGTGAGGTAAACACATGAACAGCCGGTGGCTTCAGTGTGGGGGGTCGTCCTCCTGGCACACTTCCCTTGACCCCTAGGGTTATCACCCTAGTAATCCTGAGGAAGGCCCTGTGAGGAACAGCCCAGGGCTACTGGGTAATATACATGTCCTGGACCTGGATGAAGAACCGCACTCCCCGGGTGTGGTTGTTGGGACTGAGCTGCTCGTCTGGGCGTATTTACAGGTCTTTGGTGTGGTAGCAGTCTTCTGTCTGTGTGTCTCACAATGGGATTAGTTCATCTCATCTGCTGAGCCAGCTAGACACACACTAGCATGACTGATATTTACTTGGTATTTCCTGGTGATATCAGCCAGACCTCGTGAATTTGATAATGATCCTACGAGCTCTCAATGTTCCTAATGCCAGCGCTCAGTAAAACACCTTTTCTGGTTCAAATCCATATGCCTCAGGCGCAAACTTGCGTAAATGTCAATAAAACATTTAAAACAGAACAAAAAACACTGACAAACAATGTTATAAAACACCTCTGTGTGTGGTATTTCAATTTGTCTTCTTTTGCCTACAGAGGTAAATTCAGTTGAGATACTTAATAATACTACATTTTGGGGAACTGGTGTACCCATCTGACATGTGAGTGAAAGCTCCGTTGCCAGTTATGTAACTGGTTGGTCCGAATTCCCTGTTCCCCTCGTGACAACCCATGCCTAATGAAACACAGCATCCAGCCTCTTCCAGACAGCATGGTAACATGGTCCAGCACATAGGCTATTTATTTATTGGATCTGTCAGCACTCAGTGTTGCTTGTCAGCCAGTGCCCTGAATGTGTTTATGTGCATGTGGGCATTTGTTCATGTGTGTGTTTGTGTGTGTGTGTGTGTGTGTGTGTGTGTGTGTGTTTGTGTGTGTGTGTGATGGGAACTGCAGGAAGGCTGTGTTTGGGTTGAAGCCAGGGTCAGTTACGTTTTTCCTGACAGTTTAATTTTCCCAGTAGATGACTAGGTATTTGCACTCTGGGGCTCAGATGTTAAGTTTCTCCCTCCTGTGAAGAGGCTGAAGGTTTAAAAGCGCTCTGTGGCGGTGTGTCGTCTCCACTATTTACGTTGGGGCTGCGGCCTGTCTATTGGCACTGGCCTCTCCCGAGACCCCCGCTGCACTGCTGGGGTTTGGGCGTCTCCTCCCTGGCTACCTCCACCCTCACACGGCCCCTGGATGTTGACATTGGAAAACCCAAACTGAGTATACCAGTGAAATGTGAGCAGAACACCGAGAACCAATGGCTGTAGATCAGCAAGAAAATGAAGAGAGAAAAAACAGTCGTAAAACATTTAGAGAATGAAAGACAACCAGCCCATTAGCTGAGGCAGAAGAGTTTGAAAGGCACAGAGGCTGAGAGTGGTTTCAGCTGAGCCTGGGATCACACAACTGTCAGTGAAAACCTGGATTCAATAGAAGTGTTTCCTGTAAGGGCAGGACAGGGAGACAGCCAAGCCCCTGCTCCTTCTGCTCCCCTCAGCTCCAGAGCCCGCAGCACCACGGGACATTCCACGGGCCCACAGTGGGGATGGTACATTCAGGTAGGTTGGCCCTGGGAATGTATAAGATGGCTGTTTTGGTGCACCAGCATTGCAGGAATCCCCCAGAACACACCGGGGTCATCTAACACAGACAGAGCTTTGGTCAAGTCCTTTATTCATTTAGATACAAGAGAAACAAATAAGATCTGTTGTGTTTGTACTGCGTAATATTGAAGACGGAAAAAAGTTCCTGTATGTAAATAGCATGTAAGGATTTAAAAATCATATTAGGAAACTCCTGAAATCCTCCTCCTCACAACAGCACAGTTTTATTGGTCCCTTAGACACCATAGCAGATGTTGTCACGTGTAGTGACCTGCTTGTGCATCGACTCCTTGACAATGCAGTCAGGTAAATAAATTAACATTGAATAGCTAGCACTCTCCCCATCCAGGCCCCTGCAGAAGAGCTTTCTGAATCATATTCCTGCTTTATAAACCACTTATGTAACACAATATCCCCGATGGACAGTCTGGCCCTCTTACCCGCCACGTACCTAAACTAACTTCAAGGCTCAGGTCTGAGAGGAGCTGAGAGAAGCGGATGTGACTGGAATCAAAGAGAATTTTTCTGCCACTTAGATCACTCAGCTCCAACATATGTTAACAATGAGTCACAGAGCACCAACTTGTCTCCAGAATAGGAAAAAAAACAAGACCATCAAACATCCTGTATTTTTCCTTTGCCGATAAACACACAACAGTGTGGTCAATGTTTTCACAGTGAATGACTTTAACAACCAGCATGCTGGCCATAGAATCAACACAGAAGTTATAGAATCAATCGTGAATGAAAAATAGCCCTATCAGTCAAAGGGGAAGGCAGTACAGATTGTGGAAGTGCACAAGCCTGCAGACAGATCACTCAGGAGTCATGCTCCAAGTTTTATCTGTCAATGTCTTACACATTGGAGTCTGAGTCTGCTGTTTCTGTGCTGAATGATATTATGCCACCAAAAACACTATGAAAATGTATTGACTTAAATCATTAGGCTGTTAAAACCAGTGTCATTCAAACGGAAACTCAGTGTGGCACACATTGAGAGCGCACCTGGACAATGGGCACAGTGAGACCAGAGCTTTGTTGCATAACAGCTGGCCGGTTGTGTCATAGGGCCTCATCCTGTCCAAAACGTAGGACAATGTGGCAGAAAAGGAAGGGCTATTCTGATTTAGACAGAGTGTGTTAGGCGACACACATCAACAAAGCTAACCCCTGTTCCGTCATTACTACCAGCCCTGGCCCGCTAATGATCCTTTTCCCTCACGTTTAGTTTTATGGCTTGTAGTACTCTCCTGAGCGGTTGACATGGGGTCAAGCCCCATTGGCTAACAAAGGCCTGGCCCAGCCCCATCACTAAAACACTTAGCCTCAGTGTGCTGTGTCCACACAGGCTGGCTGGTGGCTGTCTATCTATCACCCTCTTGACAGCTACTGACACAGCAGAAGATACATTGGAGCAACACTGTTCAAACATGCACCGCACACACACACATGCACAGGCATAAACACACACACACACACACAGACACACACACTCGCACATACAGATTTTTTTAAAACCTCTTTTATTGCTAGGGTGGCATGTTGTAAATCTGAAGTAACCCCAAGACTGTAAATGTAAGTGCCAGTTCAGCACAGTACATTCAATACAACCCAAGGCAACAGTTGGGATATCAGAGATGGAAATACCCCAAAACCCTGTTTAAGTTATATCCATGGCTGTTCCTGTTCTCTGGGCATGAATGAAGATAATGTCTGCTGACAGTTACCTCTGTACTATCTCTAGAGGAGAGAAGCTCCACAGAACATCAAGTGATCCATTCAGTCTGGGCAGAGGAACGAACAAAGATATACACATAACAAGGATGTGTGCAAGCCTTCTGTAGATGTCTCATTGTATTGTCTGCTTTTAGGGCATCGTTAGAGAACACGGAGGACGAGCCAAGCTAGTGACCCTTGTCCTCTTCCTCCTGGATTGGGACTGTAAACCTCCTCCCGCTGGTTCCATGTGGGGTGACGGAGAAGGGAAGACGTGCGGTTCTGGGGGATGTGTGAATCGGGTTGACCAGAAGGCTGCCAGCCAGGTAATGTAGCCAGGATGTTAACACAGAGCCCAATTAGTGTGTTTTGGGTCCTGATGGTTGTTTCCCTCTAGTGCTCATTAAACCCAGGGGAGTCTAGTGTGCTCCTGCATATGTCACTTGATAGACCTTGAAACTTCTGCTGGGATTCATTCAAACCTGCCACAACAATGTTTGCCCAGTGTCTTTATTTACAATATTCATAATGTGCCACACGCTTCCAATTATGAAAAGTGAAAGAATATTTGTGAGGTTTTGGTATTGGTTTGTGAGTTAATTTCTCCATTCCAAAAAGAGCTACTGAGCACATTTTGGTGTGATTGGATGTGGTTCTTTATCTTACAGATGGTCTTGCTCAGTGCAGATGGACAGATCCAACACAGGAGCAGACCTTTTCTGACACACACACACATCAGAGCGTATACCCATTCACCTCTTCTGTCGCCGGTCCATCTGGAGCCGACCCTATGACCACATGTCAGGTACACATGGAGGAAGCCAAGCTGAGGAACTGAATACAAGCCCAGATTGGCCTAACCTTACACCCACCTGACTCCCAGCATAATAGAAACGCCATCCAGGCATCTGTATACACACCTTAGAGGCCTCAAAAACAGAAGGTCCCATCAGGGTCTTTTTGTGCAGATCACAACAGCTATGTAGAACCTCCTGAACACAACCTCTCACACTGAAAGTAAATGTGTTGTGAAGATGTAGCTATGAGCTTAATGTTCATATTGAGTGAACTCGAACCCAATTGATGCTATTGTCATACTTGTGACCAAACTGAAAGCTGAAAAATCTCCAAGACATGACATCCTCCTGAGGGTTATGTGCTGGCCCCTAAGCAGTCTGGAGAAGGGGATCCTGTCCAATCAGTGCACTGACATTGTCCAATGGGGATCCTGTCCAATCAGTGCACTGACATTGTCCAATGGGGATCCTGTCCAATCAGTGCACTGACATTGTCCAATGGGGATCCTGTCCAATCACTGCACTGACATTGTCCAATGGGGATCCTGTCCAATCACTGCACTGACATTGTCCAATGGGGATCCTGTCCAATCAGTGCACTGATATTGTCCAATGGGGACCCTGTCCAATCAGTGCACTGACATTGTCCAATGGGGACCCTGTCCAATCAGTGCACTGACATTGTCCAATGGGGATCCTGTCCAATCAGTGCACTGACATTGTCCAATGGGGACCCTGTCCAATCAGTGCACTGACATTGTCCAATGGGGATCCTGTCCAATCAGTGCACTGACACTGTCCAATGGGGACCCTGTCCAATCAGTGCACTGACATTGTCCAATGGGGATCCTGTCCAATCAGTGCACTGACATTCATCTGTTTCATGACTAGATTAGCGCACATTATTGACCAACATAGAAAACATACTTCATAAAAACGGTTGGAACAAAAACCTTTTCTGGACTGGTTTGTGGATGTGTAGTTAGAAAATCATCCTGGCCAACAAGGAATACGTTGTTTTACCACTGTATCTACATTGCTCCTACTTAGGACCAGTCAGCATAATACCGCTGGTGAAAAACTGGAGCTGTCCGCCACTACTCAACACTGAGCTAGTTAGATTATGTTTAAAGTGAAGCCCAATCAAAAGGACTATGTCTTGCAAGATCCCTTAAAGATTAATCTAGTAGTCTATTCTACGTATGTTGAACCAGACAGTCAACATCATATATGCTGGATTAGTGTCTGAATGCTTCTTTTCTCATGCAACCAGAAATAAACTGTACACAACACTGGGCTAAATATGCCCAGTGTTGCTAAATATGAGTTTGAAATGAAATACAGGTGGTGGTGTAGCTTTTTTAGTGCTCTAAACTTCAATTATACAGTGGTTAGTCTACTTACTGTAAGTAACTCAAGAAGAATTGGATTTAAATGCATATTCCTGTCTGTTCATCATTCTGTGTGTGTTTTACTAAATGCTAAAGCAAAGCACAAGCCATTTCTGTATATATATCTGACCCACTGTTCATAATAAAACATATTTCAAGTGCAGATTCCTATGAATTGGCAAATGGTTGAGATGGTCATTTTGCCAACCGATTACATTCACAAATCACTTTGGGCTTTATTCCAGCTCAACTTGTAGAGGACAATCTGTAAAGGGCAGCTAACTATTTACCAAATTAGTTAAAAAGTTAGTTAGTCTCAACAGACACATTAGACTCAAAGATAGAAGGGTGTTTTGTCAAACTTGGACGTTAGGCTCTCCATACTCAGTCGTTGCTCACATACTTGCTGCTATTTCACTCAAAAACTGTCTCTCTTGTCTCTCTTGTTTTCTTGGCTAAATATTCCCTGAGTTTCAAGAAGCAGTCTCATATGTGGTTTATCCTTTCTGTGTCAGAAAATTTTGCAGCATGCAAAACAGTAGGCAACATGTGTTTCCATTAGCTCCTCTAGTGAATATTGGGTGATATACTTTGTATCGGTATCTGATGATATTGGGCCAATTTGAACCAGAAAAAATTCAAATTGTTTGACATTTAAATGGGTGCCTCAAGTGTCATGTATTGCTGGATTGACAATGGAGCCATGAACTGAAATAATAATGTGTTTGTGCTATGTCTTCACAGACTGTGAGGTTTTCCTTAGTGTTGGTTAACACAGAATTAAATATTTAAAGTCGGATGCTTGATTACGTTCTCAGTCCATATGTGTTTAGAGATTGCAACCGGAGATCGCAGCTCCAGTTTGGCTATTTAAAATGGACCGAAATTTGGTTTTCCAAATGGCTAAAGACCTGTAGTGTAAGCCTGGCCTTAGAGACAATGTGTCCACAGTAGCTACGTTGTAATAACAAAACACACAGTTAAAACCAACCTACTCCCTCAGTGTGTAAGCCTATGACTCTAACTGCTGTATGATTGAAATGTAATGAATACCAGTCGAACATCAGCCCTAGCCCCCTAATGCAGGGTCATCCGGGGTCAGAGAGGGGTCAGACTCCCGGGGGGGGGGGTCAACAGAGGCCAGAGTAGGTCTGAAACACTGGAGTTCGCGTTTCAATTGGATCACAGCTCTACGTGTCAATGAACGCACTGACGTGCCATGTGACCAGAAGTCCAATCAGTCTTTCAGTTTGAAACCTTCATCACATCAAAGAGTCTCATATCTTTATTAGATGTTGATATGCCCATATCCCCATCTATCACACCCCTTATCCCAGACACATGTTCACTCTTTCTTTTTCTTTCCTTCTTTCATCACGGCACTCAGTTTACCACAAGCCTGATCAATGTGAACTCGCAACTTCTCACATATGCTTCATGAAAGCTCAAGGAATCTCTCCGCTTTCATCTGTTTCCCCTACATCCCACTCTGTATTCCCTTACATCCTCTCCTCTCATGAAATAGCTAATGAAGGATGTCGGTGATGTAATAATTCCACAAAATAATGAAACTACTCCTTCTGAGTTGCTGATATATCAATTTGTGCAATACCATTAAAGCTTTCCATGCCAAATGGAACACATCTTTCATCTGGCTAATGGACTTAAACTGTTTCTGCTAAGGGTTGTATGTCTGCGCATGTGTGCGTGCCTTTACGGGGGAAGGGTCTAGGAGCTGGAGCACAGAACCCTGTAGACTGATGGATGAGCTCTGGGCCAGGTAACATATGGGAACCAGATGCTGCATGGGGGCATCTTGTCCAGTGAAGAGGACAGTGATGATGATGATGTATGGACATGGTGCCAAAGCATTCCCCTTCATCAACATGCTAGTCGGGGTGTCTAACTCTGTCATCGGCTTGTTCCTCACATGCAGGCTTCATCCAGTCCACTAGAAGTGGACGAAAGGAAAGCACTCAAGTCCACTTGTAGAAAACAGCAGAGGATCTGAAGCAGTGACACTAAACAGAACATTGTGTATCTTCACATGTCACAGTGCTTCATTGCTTCCGGTCTTGGCTGGTTTTTATTGAGAGTTTGAGGTCTATGGTATAATCAAGAGAAGAGAATAGAAAGTAACCTTTTAAAACCTGTTATGTATGTATTAAGTTGGGCTGTGTTCATTGCAGGCACAGTGTTACTGCACACTGATATGAAGTAACAATTTACAATATAGTAAAAATTCTTACAGTGTAGATCTTGTTTCATGACGAGTGAACACAGGAAAGGTCATCTTCAGAACTAAAGTGAAAAAGATTACCCCTGACTTCAGCAACAAACCAATCAGCTAAATACTTACAGCGATTAATCTAAAAGAAACAGGCAGAACCTTCTGTATTTTGTCCTCATCAGCTTAATAGGGGCTCTGGGATGAGTTGCACGAGAGAGATTTATGCCGAGTCATAGTCCTCAGACACAGAGCCGGGATAGTCCGGTCTCCCATTGTAACATAGCTACTTGGCTATGAGACAACGCCAATCACTCGTAATGACGCAATGACTTACGATTTTGTTCAGCTTCAACATATTAGAAGTGCTGTTTACCATCGAAACCCGGCCGCCAGGAGCAGTTATGTATGTATACATAGTTAAACAGAGTGGCTGTTTGCTGGGGAGTTGTGGTCGGGGATGGTGGGCGGGCGTTTCCACAACTGACTTTCAATGCCATGGTTGCGAGTTTGATTCCAGCAAGAGGCTAGACATTTTTTGGATGAGGAATTGTGTTGTTTAGACAGGTGTTTTTCTGTCTTGGTAACCTTACCCTTAACCTTTATCCTAACCCTAACCTCAGTACTCGGATACCTAACCCTAACAGTAACCTAACCCTAAAGTTAATCATAACCCAAAAGCCAGTACTGAGATGCCTAACCTCAACCCTAAGTTAACTTTAACCATTAACCATGAATGTTATTCGCAACGTGTAAGGGTTTTTTATTTTTTAGCGATTACGTTAAGGACCAACAAAACAACAAACGTTAGGGAGCAACGTAAGAGTCATAAAGGACCAATAGGACTGGGGACATGTTGATAGCTAACGTAATTGCTCTGATTTAGGATCATACTGAATGTAATCGTGGTTTACAAAATAGTTCCATACAAAGGTCCTGAGAGGTGTTGTTGCATCGCTATAAGTGTACAATCGTGGCCTGACCCAGCACTGCCCCTGTTAGACTGGGCTCCCGGGCCTCCACAGAGTGTCTGTTGACCGCAGGGGGATGGGTGGGATCTTGCCCAAGTGAGCACGCAGCTCGGCAGAGAGGTTAGACAGACTGTCAGCTGTGTCGGCCCTGGCCCTGGCTCTCAGGCTGTCAGGAGAACGGGGGGAGTAAAGCGATTGGGCAGACAGTTCATCCGCAGTTTCCTGTGTGTGTTTCCTGTGTGTTTTAATATGCAGCTCAGCTCTAGGGCCTAGAGCCTGTTTCCTGTGTGTGATGGGTGCCAGGTCCAGGGGTCAGACACCCAGGCAGCCCCCGGCCCTGGGGCCCATCGCCATACACACTCAGCCAAAAGCAGCACACGCACTTGGTGTAGAAACATTCACACCGCATTCACACACACATGCACAAGCACACACAGACACGCACACTTACACGCACAGTCGCTTAAAGTTTACAGCACTGGATTTCTGGGAGTACAGAGTAAGGTGAGAAGGAAGCTGTGATTTGTCTCTCTCCATTTCTCCCTAATGCCGCTCCCCTGACCCTAACTGCCAAGAACTGCCTTGATTGCACTTGTAGCGTCATAACATTTTGTTGCAAACACATGGACATTCCTTTCCAATGAAACACGGTGTTAGTCCTTTAACATAACATTGCAGAGGAAGGGAATTCTTTTATGTGTAGACAGATTGACCTCAATGGCTGGTAAAGGTGAATTTTGAACATTTGTTGCAAACATACAATGTCCAGACGATTCTGCGTCCCAGTTTGTCATGGAGGTGTTACATAGCCTTCAAACATCTGGAAGAAGGGCTCATCCCCAGGGGCAGCAATACTCTCCATACTGTTTGACTGTCTGTATCAGGAACAGGCCTGGGGTTCTGGTGTTAACAAGTGTAGGTGGATGTAAGTGATGCTTACCTTCAGACAAGCTCAGACACACTAACTGAAACTGTGATGCACAGAACAACTCTCCTGGAGATGTGTGTCAGCATGCAAGGTGCAGAGTGCACAATCGTGCGCACACATAGTGAGTACAGAGATGGTGTGTTGCTCTGTAAAACGTTGCTCTGATTTTATATTATTCTTAAGGATTTCGCACAAACCAGAGAAAAATGCAAAAATATGTCTGCGAAACTACAGTTAGGTCCAGAAATAATTGGACACTGACACAAGTTTTGTTATTTTGGCTGTTAACCAAAATATATTCAAGTTAGAGCAAAATAATGAATATGAGCTTAAAGTGCACTCTCTCAACTTTATTTGAGAGTATTTACATCCAAATTGGAGGAAGGGTTTAGGAATTATAGCTCTTTAATGTTGACTCAAAAGCTGTTTCATGGACAGATGTGGGCTATTCCTTTGTTATTTCTTCATCAATTAAGCAGGTAAAGCTTCTGGAGTTGATTCCAGGTGTGGCATTCGCATCTGGAAGCTGTTGCTGTGAACCCACGACATGCGGTCAAAGGAGCTTTCAATGCAAGTGAAACAGGCCCTCCTTAGGCTGCAAAAAAAAATCCATCAGAGAGATAGCAGGAACATTAGGAGTGGCCAAATCAAAAGTTTGGTACATTCTCTGAAAAAAAGAACGCACTGGAGAGCTCTGAAACACAAAATGGCCTGGATGTCCATGGAAGACAACAGTGGTGGATGATCGTAGGATCCTTTCCATGGTAAAGAAAAACCCATTCACAACATCCAGCCAAGTGAAGAACACTCTCCAGGAGGTAGGCATATCATTATCCAAGTCTACCATAAAGAGAAGACTTTACGAGAGAAAATACAGAGGGTTCACCACAAGGTACAAACCATTCAGAAGCATCAAGAATAGAAAGGCCAGATTAGACTTTGCCAAAAAACATCTACAAAAGCCAGCCCAGTTCTGGAACAGCATTCTTTGGACAGATGAAACTAAGATCAACCTGTACCAGAATGATGGGAAGAAAAAAGTATGGAGAAGGCTTGGAATGGCTTATTATCTGAAGCATACCACATCATCCGTAAAACACGGTGGAGGCAGTGTGATGGCATGGGCATGCATGGCTTCCAATGGCACTGGGTCACTAGTGTTTATTGATGATGTGACAGAAGACAGAAGCCGCTGGATGAATTCTGAAGTGTATAGGGATATACTGTCTGTTCAGATTCAGCCAGATTCAGTGAAGTTGATTGGACGGCACTTCACTTTACAGATGGACAATGACCCAAAACATACTGTGAAAGCAACCCAGGATTTTTTAAGGCAAAGATGTGGAATATTCTGCGATGGCCGAGTCAATCACTTGATCTCAACCTGATTGAGCATGCATTTCACTTGCTGAAGACAAAACTTAAAGCAGAAAGACCCACGAACAAACAACAACTGAAGACAGCTGCAGTAGAGGCCTGGCAAAGCATCACAAAGGAGGAAACCCAGCGTTTGGTGATGTCCATGCATTCCAGACTTCAAGCAATCATTGCCTGCAAAGGATTCTCGACAAAGTATTAAAAATGAAAATGTGTTCATGAAAATGGTTGCAATTCCTAAACGATTCATATGATTTTTTTTTTTAACCCCTTGAATTAAAGTGGAAAGTCTGCACTTCAATTGCACCTCGGTTGTTTCATTTCAAATCCACTGTGGTGGTGTACAGAGCCAAATATTTCCGGACCTAACTGTATATATTCACAGTATTATAAATAAATTGTGGTTTATTTGGTAGCATTTCGTAGTGCGATTGATTTTACTAATTTCATTAGTAAGCCTACTGTACAAAGTTAGAGGTGCGCTATTTGATAGATTCCCCTGGGCCCCCACCTTAGACTTCCATTGGGGAGACCTTCCCTTCTCGTACTTCTGAGTGGGAGACCTTCCCAGGCAGTAATCTGCCTAGCACACAAACTAAAATCAGGGCGCCTACTCCGACAAAGTTAATTGGCTCACAGTCCCACACGGGGACATGATATCCTTTACGTGATGTGCAAATGAGCAATAGAAAACTGATCATGGAAATGTCACCATTCCAAAAATAATTTGTGTGGGCGCCTCGTTTTTGTTTTAACCCAGGTCAACAATATGCCTTTTTTTAAAGCCTGCATCCGCTAGTCCTTGCTGTTGCACAAGCTTCCATCCAACCATCACAATTAAAGTCATGGCTGATTTTTAAAAAATCAACTCATTATTTATTTTTCACTTACTTTAGTGATTTTACATAGTTGATATATTTTTTTATTAATATGATCATGCAGTCTTTAGGACAGACAGTTAACATTAAGCAAAATCATTTTATTTTAATTATTTTATTGATTAAAAAAAAATTAAAACACAATATTATCTGTTTGCATAGCTAACAAATAAATCAGAAATAGCACATTTCAAAATAATTGAGGTGGGCAGTTAAACAGCGATTGATGTTGCAGTGCAGCCAGCTAGCAACTGCAGTAGCTAGATACTGTATAGCTTTAAACAATTTTCTCTACTAGCCTAAGACTTTTGCACAGTACAATAGTACTGTGACATAGCAAAAAGCATACTCAGTATTACTGCATGTACTATAAGATGTTTACCTTGCACGCATGGAAATACTACAAAATGGTAATTCTTGTCAAATTTGACCATTATGGCTTGACAATTTCTGCCATGTCTACTATGAACACAAGGTTGGCTGTTTACGTACCTAACAAATCACTAACACTTGCATGGGTAATTAGCTTTCTCTTATGGATATTTTTTTAAACATTCTCATTACTTCAGCACTGCCCATAAATAAAGAACGTTGTAAACTTTAGTGTTTTCAGGTATTAGCCATGCTGTAAAGTCCTGTCTTGTGTCTTGTGTGGTTTTCATGTCATTTGTGTTCTCTATGTTATCCTATGTTAGTTTTCCCTTGTTTCCCTAGTGCACCTGTTCCCCGTTGTCTTGTTAGTCTTCACACCTGTTGGTCTTGGTTCTGATTAGGTTCTTTAAGCCCTGTTTTTGTGTCAGTGTGTTGTGAGTTGTTAAACGTAGGTTGTTCGTTCATGCCAGTGCTTTGTGTCGCCTCAACTCCTGTGTATACTAGTAGTCTTTCTTGTATTCGTGTTCCCAGTTCGTGTCAGTTCTCAGTCAGTGTTTCTTAGTCGTTTGTTAGTTTGTTTAAGTCATGTCACTGATCTGTTCCTGTTACAACCCTATTCCAGCCCTTCGTCGTCCTTGGTTTCTGTTTAATAAAGTCCCTTCTGCTTTAGGATCCTCGCCTCTCATCTTCGATCCATTACACATGCATGGCGCAAAAGAACTACCTCTGCTTTGCTAACATACACCACTGCCATTCAAGACAATGTCCCAAAGCATTGAGTCACATAAAAGGTATCTTTACGAATGCTCCATCCACAAAACCTCAAGCTAACTGTGGAGTGAGTTTACAGAAAGACAGACAGACAGACAGACAGAAAGACAGACAAAGGGCAAACAGAGAATGCGGAGAGAACACCAATCCTCTGTCATCACCTGTCAGAGGATTAGTATGTAAATAAAAACTTAGTGAGGAGGGATTAGGTAGTTAATCGATGCTTATAACCCAAGCTGAGGGGAAAGGCATACTTGGCCTGAGGCCTATGAGAATTAATATACCTTTGCTCCTTCCAAAATACTGTATGTTTGTTTTGTGTACTACGTCAATCAATTGGGTACTAAATCAACTATTTTGCATTATTTAAAGCCTGCAAATATTGCAATATGTGGGATATGTTATGAATTTGGTTTGTATCCGGTTCATGTGCGCATGTGAAAGACCAATAGCCATATGTGATTTATAATTTTAGGTCACTGAGTTGCCAACATTTCACTGTCTCTAATTTACATTTTTACACCAGGTGCCTTTCCTGGTGTCGACGACTGCCTCCACAATTCAGGGCTAATTCACTGTCCCTGCCAAAGGTAATATGACCACACCCCTTGTCCATCACTCAGATGGCAGGTGGTTGCTAGTCAGGACCCCACAGCACTCATAGTAGACTTGCTGGAGAAGAGCCTTGCCATCTACACATATCCTCACCTCCCCCTCTTCTTCCATCTTCATCAAATGGTGTGTTCTGTGTGTACCTGTGTAGCGCATAGATGTTGACTATTTTACACCACACATCAGCCGGAATTTGAGTGACGCAAACGTTTATAATGCTTGAGGGATGATGGCCTTGTGGGATGCAAAGCAGATAACCAATGTTTTGAGCCTGTTGAGCAGTCGGATATTGCACAAAATATATTCACGCTGGCCTGCCTTTGGAGGCTGTGTGTGTGTGTGTGTGTGTGTGTGTGTGTGTGTGGGTGTGGGTGTGTGTGTATGTTCAGAGTGACAAAGAGGAGTGAGGATGTGGGAAGTGGACTCTTGAGAAAAGATAAGCCCTCGTGCTTATTCCAGGGCAGTCCATTATTGTATTGATGTACTCTATTCATTGAAAAATCCTTTAATAAAAAGAAAAAAACAGTTCTATCCCACAAGAGTGCCTTATTCTAATGAAGAGAAGATAAGCCCCTCATTCTCTATATCCCCCATACCATATGGATTCACAATATCTAGATGATAGGAAAGACAGCATAGAAGACAACCCTTCAGCACAGGGTTTACCCAATGGATGAACGAGACAATAAACCCAAACCGAATAATAAACCATTGTTTCCTTAAATCCATGCCCTGCCTTTTATTGTTCCACATTTGGTGGTGTCACGGAGTTGACAGGCCCAGGCATGGAGATGACAGCACATGGGTGTAGCAGACATGAACTACTCAGACGGCTGTGATATTGGTCTCAAACTGCAATGGCTTTCTTTAAAAGGGTAGGACAACTTTGAAACCCTCATCACTAATTGTTTTAGTTCACCAGTGATGTAGGAGCTGAGACACAGACAATGTACAGTACTGTCCAGAGGGTTTAACAGAGCTGTCCACATCACACCAGTGCTAATTATGATCATGGCTACCCTATGGATTGACAAAGAAACTCACAAATAGACTGCAACTGCTGTAATCATGAAAAAGAGTTTACTTCCTTCATCAATGAATGTTTTGAAATCTTGATGTAAATAGACAACATGGATGAATTCTTGCATAGACACAAACATATCTCAAAATTACCCCAGGCCAATGTTAAACAGGGCTGAGGTTGGACCATGAGAGAAATAGAAATGGAACTTTTAGTAAGAAGACAGTTTAAAGGGATTAAGAGTTAAAGGTTTAAGAACTTAGGCCAAGCCAGAACTGTGCAGTGAGTAATTGGAGGGGCTTTACTTTGAACTTTGTCTTTTACAACACATAGTGACCCAAAGAGTAACAAATTTGACATTTTAAACAGCAAACAGGTTTTGAGTATGCTGCAAGCAAATGGTCAGTGAAATACTGTAATATGACTCATCATTTTATTGACTGTTCCTGTTTACATTTGTTATTACTTCAATCGATTTCTAGGCCTTTTATTAGAAAAAAAAGATGCTCCTATAAAACCTGCAGTAAAACTCCTAGAACCAAGCACAGATTTTAAAAACAGTAGAGACAGGATGTGGACCACTGGCCCCTTTCTACTGACCTCTGAGATAACGTCTGACTACGTAGGAGGTTGAGTCTGTTTAGAACAGTGGTTTTACGGCTGTAGTGGTAAAAAAAATAAAAAAAGCTAAACAATTATTTACCTTAGTTAAATAAGGAACGTGTGTACAGCTAGAAGCTGTAATAGAATGCACAAGGGGCAAATTTGATGTGAGTGAGAAGTGTGACTAGTTTGTGCCTGTAGAAATAGATGTGGCGTGTAGGATCTACTCCAATGATGGAAGCAAGATGCTAGTGAAATAAATGAAATGGGAACCACTGATCCTCAATAAATGTACACCCTCAGCTGCCCATGGATAATACAGCTCCGGAAAAAATTAAGAGACCACTGCACCTTTTTCATTCCTTTCCAAAAAAGTCGAAAAGGTAGGTTTTGAGTGAGGAACAGAAGGATTAAAATTGAGAGACCACTGCAAATTGAACGTGTCTGTTCCTCACTCAAAACTTTCCTTTTCAACTTTTTTGGAAAGGAATGAAAAAGGTGCAGTGGTCTCTTAATTTTTTCCGGAGCTGTATATACAAAATTAAAGTAAAATTAAGTTGTCTTGGAGTTGTCTTTGACTGTGGTTATAAACAATTTTCCATTGTGTTCTAAGATTTATTGTTAATCCACATTCATGCGGGATAGTTAGTTGAGCTTCTTGCTGAAAGTGCCAGAGTAAGTCTATACTCCCCTCTGGAGGCAGTGCTGCATATATTCACACCAGTGATGCCAGTGAGAAGAGCTTAAAGGGAAGGTTGGTAATGGACAATTAGTTGGAATACAATCCCTACAGGAGAAGGATATATAAGAGCAGCACTTGCTTCACTGATGGAGTATGGATATGGGTACACTAGTGTCATCAGTAATGGTCCAGTGCACCATAGGAATACACTGGGAAACCTGTTCTGATGACTCTGGGACTAGGGCTGGTATATGGATATGTATTTGTCTCTGAGACACTATTGTCCCAATTCCGATGAAACTGAGTGAAAAAGCATACAATCCACCAGAACATTTTAGTAACCAAGCTTTGTATTGATGTGACATTTCTATTTGGGTTGTTCTATTATATTTCAGACTACATATGCAAAACTGCTTCCAAAAGAGTTGGGACGCTGTGTAGAATGCAAATGAAAACAGAATTTAACAATGTGCAAATCATTTATCCCTATAGTTAATTGAAAATAGTACAAAGGCAACATATCAAATGTTGAAACTGAGAAATGTTATTGTTTTTGGCCATTTTGAATATGGGGCCAGCAACACGTATCAAAAAAGTGAAAGTGAAAGTGAATGTTTTCCCATTCTTGCTTGATATAGAACAGCTGCTCAACAGTTTGGGGTCTCCTTTGTTGTATTTTCCGTTTCATAATGTGCCAAATGTTTTCAGTGGGTGACAGGTCTGCACTTCAGGCAGGCCAGTTAAGCACCGAGACTCTTTTACTACACTCTTTTACCATGCTGTTGTAATACATGCAGAATATTGTTTGGCATTGTCTTGCTGAAATAAGTAAGGCCTTCCCTGAAAAATACATTGTCTGGATGGCAGCATATGTTGCTCCAAAGCCTGTATATACCGTTCAGCATTAATGGTGCATTCACAGATTTGCAAGTCACCCATACAATGTGCACTAATGCACCCCCATACCATCACAGATGCTGGCTTTTGAAATGTGCGCGGATAACAACCCGCATGGTCCCTCTCCTCTTTAGTCTGGAGAGTGCAGCGTCCATGATTCTCAAAAAAAATTCAAATTTTGTTTCATCAGACCACAGGACAGTTTTCTACTTTGCCTCTGTCCATCTTAAATGAGCTTGGTGTTACGCATGCAGGTACCCTGTATGTGCATTTGTGTTTTTCCCCTTCTGCCTTTCCCCAGATGTCCTTTATGTTCCTGATTGTGCTCGTTGGTGTTTCCCACCTGGCAGTCATGAGTGCATCGCCTGACTGCTGAGGTGGACCAATCAGTGGACACCCATCCTTATTGCACCACCTGTTCCTTTTTCCATTACCCAATCGCATTACACATCCCTGGTTTAAAAACCCAGTCAGTTGGTTCTCCCACAGAGACTCTTTTGCTTAACCCCACATGGACATAGACACCCCTGTTTTGATAGACGGACGCGGCGGTCATTCATACATCACTTAGTTTAGCACATACATCTCACTTTGTCCTGTTTCATGTGAGTATGTATTGCTGTGGTGTTTTGTTTGGTGTTGTCTAGTCCATTGTTTGCTGTATGCTGTTTAGTCCTTGTTCAACCTGTGTGTTTTTGTTTGTTCCTGTGTCCCTGGGAAAAGAGGTTTTTAGCAAGTCGCCCTTGGGCATACACAACCCATAGGAAAACTTTGTCTAAAAACTCTATTTAGAACTGAGCGGACCACCCACTGTATTTTTGTATTGGTTAGTAATCAGCTAAGCGGTTCTTGAGGCAGGCAAGTTCAGTTTAGGGGTGTTTGGACTATATTATTTCATTTCTTTGGTCCAGCTCAGCCCCTTTTCCCTAACTCCTTTACCGTGTGTTTATAATAAACGTTTTATGTTTGACGGTAGCTTTGGTTGTCTGTGTCGTTTGTTCTCACTGTTCCTGTACACTACATCACTTTGCATGAGTTTTATGTTACGGATCTCTGTACCATCCACCCTAGATTGCTAGAGCCACAGGGTTCGTAACACTTGGGACTCAGAGAAGGCGGCTGCGTTTCTGGATCTTGTTTATCTATGGTTTCTTCTTTGCCTGGTTGAGTTTAACTTGCATTTGTGGATGCTGTGACATACTGTGCTCACAGACAGAGGTTTGTGGAAGTGTTTCTGAGCCCATGCAATAATGTCCACTACAGAATCGTTTCTGTTTTTAATGCAGGGCCACCTGGGGGCCCAAAGATCACGACCATCCAATATTGGTTTTCGGCCTTCTCCCTTGCGTACAGAGATTTCTCCGGATTCTCTTTATCTTTTAATGATATTATATACCATAGATGATGAGATCCCCAAACTCGTCAAAATTTTACAATGAAAAACTTATTCTTAAATTGTTGCACTATTTGCTCACGCAGTCTTTCACGGGGTGGTGAACCCCTCCCGATCCTCACATCTATTTTTCAAGAAACAATAAAATGTCTCAGTTTCAACATTTGATATGTCTTTGTACAATTTTCTATTAAATATATGGTTTAAATGATTTGCACATATATTGCATATATATATATATATATATATATATATAAACATTTTTGAAATTCAAAGCAACTCTTCTCCAAAATGTATAAATCAGTGAAGGACAAAATTGGTGTCCACAGTCTCTAGAGCAACTGCCCTCTTCATTGAGTCAACCAATAACATTAATTTGTGAATTTGATTTGCTCTCCACACAATCATTTTTTGTCAAAAGACAATTTCACATAATTAGAAATATCTTCAGTTTTCTCTGGTTTGATCATGGGCTGTATCGCAGCCAAGCATTGAGTCCATTCAGGTAATATTACTACCTCACAGCCACAAGAGGGAGACTTATCTTCTGACAAACCCTTTCTAAGCAAATCAATTTGGCACTGAGCTGTGTACACTGTTGATGCATTGGCCAGGTTGTTTGAGGGGCTTGGGAAGAGGGGGGTATTTAAGGAGGGATTCCTAGTGGTGATCATGGCACTAAGACTCCTCTCCCACTGAGAAAGACATCCCTGCCTGGCTGTTGCTGGGTCTTGGCTATGTTGGGTCACCATGGAAGCAAACAGGAAGGAGATGGATGTAACAGACAAAGTTCACACCAAGTTCCTCTGTTAATGTCCACAGGGAATTATGTGATTAATGAGTAGCAGTTCCTTTTTTAAAATAGTTTTCATTAATTACACAAATCAGGATTGGGTGAAGGAGGAGCATAAATTGGGACAGTGAGTGTATTTGTCCACAAGAAACATATTTTGAAAGGGTGAAAATCTCAGCTGTATTTGGATCTGTCTATAAAAAGGACCTGTTCAAATACTGTGTCTAGTGTAGAGCATGGTGCATCCAAATGAAGGGTTGTGGATCCAACTCTTTCAGGGGCGCAGGATGAACAAGTATGAAACTGTATGCACTCACTACTGTAAGACACTCTGGTTGAGAGAATCAAGAATCTGCTTAATTACTATAATGTTAAATGTATGAAAATAAAGGTTAAAAGGAATAAGTACATGATGGAGTTGAGAATCTTTAGTTAGGTGTGGGTTTTGGGAACAACAGAGCCATGAGTGGCTTTGAAGAAAGCAATGTTTAGCCAAGAGCTCTGTTGTTCACCACACCTAATTATTACTGAGGAAATGAAAAGCACCCAAAGCCAATCTGGTAAACCATCAAAAGTTACTGTATCAGTACCAGAAAACATACATTATGCCCAAATACCGATTCTCACTAATTTAAGACTAGCTGTTACTAGATCCTCACTGTTTCCAGATCAGCTGTTTGGAATGTGATTCAGGAGGAGCAGAGAATCTGTTTAGGTAAACACAACCAGCTGTGGAATCTCTTAATTAAACATTTTAATATCGGTTGTAGTACAGAGACCCTGGAAGATACACACTATGCATGTATTCTCTATCAAAAGCCTTCAAATAAATCCTCCTCAACCACAACATCACTTGTCAGGTTCTCGGTTAAAGAGGAGAGATTTTGGATTAACCTTTACAGAATGACAAAAATGGCCTTAACTAGACTAGACCCAGGTCTTACCTCTCTTGTGTGTGCATCTGGAAACCACTCTTTACACACGAGAGGGTACAGATACCTTTACCAAAATTTTCAATAGTAAATGGCCAGAATAAACTATTTCTAAATCCATGATCTTTCTTCGAGAATGTCTGACCTGTGATGCATCATGAAAAACTGTGACCGACAGGTGACCTTCAAATAATATCGAGTAGTTATTGAGGCGATTCGTAGATCAGTCAATGTCCACTTCAAAGCCGATGTGGAGTATGCCTGTCTCCTCCTGATTCTTCTGTCTGTTTGGAGACAGTTAACATGCTGTAGGCTACCATCTAGTGTGGATGTAGCTGCAAGAGGTAGACAAGGAATATCTGCTTTTCTGCCCAGGGTGAGGGACACGTGCTGCAGTGTAGAGGCCCCAAAGCCATTACAACATTTACAAAAAAATGACATACAGTGGATATATAAAGTCTACACACCCCTGTTAAAATGCCAGCTTTTTGTGATGTAAAAGAATGAGACAAAGATAAATCATGTCGGAACTTTTTTCACTTTGAATGTGACCTATAATGTGAACAATTCAAATGAAAACAAACTGAAATCTTCGTGGGGGAAAAATGAAAAATAAAAACCTTACAATAACCTGGTTGGATAAATGTGCACACCCTCTTATAACTGGGGATGTGGCTGTGTTCAGAATTAACCAATCACATTCAAACTCATGTTAAATAGAAGTCATTACACAAAGGCCATCATTTAAAGTGACCGATTAATCACAAATAAAGTTCAGCTGTTCTTGTAGGATTTTCCTGAAATTTTCTTAGTTGCATCTCAGAGCAAAAGCCATTGTCCGCAGAGAGCTTCCAAAGCATCAGAGGGATTTCATTGTTGAAATCAGTCAGGAGAAGGGTACAAAAGAATTTCCAAAGCATTAGATATATCATGGAACACAGTGAAGACAGTCATCATCAAGTGGAGAAAATATGGCACAACAGAGACATTACCAAGAACTGGACGTCCCTCCAAAATTGATGAAAAGATGAGAAGAAAACTGTTCAGGAAGGCTTCCAAGAGGCCTACAGCAACATTAAAGGAACTGCAGGAATTTCTGGCAAGTACTGGCTGTGTGCTACATGTGACAACAATCTACTGTATTCTTCATATGAATGGGCTATGGGGTAGGGTGGCAAGACGGAAGCCTTTTCTTACAAAGAAAAACATCCAAGCCCGGCTGAAATTTGCAAAAACAAACATCAAGTCCCCCAAAAGCACATGGGAAAATGTGTTATGGTCTGATAAAACCAAGGTTGAACTTTTTGGCCATAATTCCAAAAGGTATGTTTGGCACAAAAACACTGCACATCACCCAAAGAACACCATAGCCACAGTGAAGCATGGTGGTGGCAGCATCATGCTTTGGGGCTGTTTTTCTTCAGCTGGAACCGGGGCCTTAGTCAGGGTGGAGGGAATTATGAACAGTTCCAAATACCAGGCAATTTTGGCACAAAACCTTCAGGTGTCCGTTAGAAAGCTGTAGATGAGGAGGAAGTTCACCTTTCAGCACGACAACGACCCAAAGCACACATCCAAATCCACAAAAGCATGGCTTCACCAGAAGAAGATTAACGTTTTGGAATGGCCCAGCCAGAGCCCAGACCTGAATCCAATTGAACATCTGTGGGGTGATCTGAAGAGGGTTGTGCACAGGAGATGTCCTCGCAATCTGACAGATTTGGAGCACTTTTGCAAAGAAGAGTGGGCAAATATTGTCACGTCAAGATGTGCCATGCAGACTCCTACCCAAAAAGACTGAGTGCTGTAATAAAATCAAAAGGTGCTTCAACAAAGTATTAGTTTAAGGGTGTGCACACTTATGCAACCAGGTTATTGTGAGTTTTTTATTTTTCTCCCTCAAAGATTTCAGTTTGTTTTTCAATTGAATTGTTCACGTTATAGGTCACATTAAAGGTGGAAAAAGTTCTGACATGATTTATCTTTGTCTCATTCTTTTACATCACAAGAACCTGGCATTTTAACAGGGGTGTGTAGACTTTTTATTTCCACTGTACTTAAATCCCAAAGTAATATAGGTGGCATATCTTTGAGCTGTAATGAAAAGCAGTAACAATAGACCTACCTAATATATGCACTCACTTCACACTAAGCACACCAGTTGACAGTCCATTACAGTACAGTGCAATAAAGGATAGCAGTTTACAGTACAGTATATCAGTGTACAGCACAGTACATTACAGTACAGCACTTTAGTGTTCAGTACATTACAATAGAATGAAGCGCAGCAGTGTACAGTACATTACAGTTGAATGAAGCACAGCAGTGTTCGGTAAATTATACAGCACAGCAGTGTACAGTACATTACAGTTGAATGAAGCACAGCAGTGTACAGTAGATTCCATTACAGTATAGTAAAGCACAGTGGAGTACATTCCGTTACAATACATTGCAATAAAGCACAGGAGTGTACATTACAGTACAGTACAACAGAACACAGAAGTACAGTAGGGATAATTGTAACACCTTGAATACATTTACTGTAAATAAATATACTGTATGTTTTACTGAAGTAGACGTGTTTTCTGTCCCTATGTTTTCTACCTCTAGCGACATCTTCCCACCAATATCCCTTTACGATAGAAAAAGAGGGATTGTTGTGGCGTTGATTCTGAAAATAAATGTTTTTATGGTGACCTTTATGACTGTCTATATATGATCACCTTTTTCGGTGGCTGGATTCTGCAGTCAGTTTCAGAAATGGCTGTTATGTGAATAATATCAGGGTGCAATTTGACCAGAGAGCTGTACTAAGTCTGTCAGTTGGAAATATGATTATGCGCTTAGGTCGAATGCTCTAACAGCTAGGCTACATGCACACTCCATAATTACCTCCCATGCAGATATTGACTGCACTATAGTTTGCAAATCATCTTTAAAAAATGTATATGTTAAATTTGCACTAACCTTAACCTTGACAATATCTACAGTGAGTGAAAAACAAACGGATAATTACTCTGAGAAATAATGTAAAAAGAAAACTGGCAATGCCTTCTTTAAATAGATTTGCACACTCCACATTACTTTATGGAAAGACATTTTTCTTTAGATTACAGCAGTAAAAGTGTTAAGTTTCTATCAACATAGAGCACCTGGATTTTGTAATTTTATCCCACTCCTATCGCGTTGTGGCCCCATGATGATGTAATTGCACCAATGCGATGATGATGATGTGACTCTCATAGACTGACGCAAAGAATGTAAGTAACTCCAGTTGTTATATCAATCAAAGATACACTTTATTTGTGTAAAGACATGTTCTCATCTGAATGAGACTTATAGAGAAAGAAATGTCTGCCCCATACCCTGTCTGCCCGTTACAACTTGCTAGTGTTGAAATAATATGCTTTTTGTCTGTTTTCTTCTCTTTCTACAGTGGCAAGCTGATATATGAGGAAAGGCATTTTGACATGTTTTGAATTCATTTTCTTTTGCGAGTAACAATTTGATGGAATGACAGTGCTGGTTAAATGTCAGCACGTTAATTTCATATATGTTAGCCTGTTCTTTTTGAACATGATATATTACTTGGACAAGATGTTTTAAAACCAGAGACATCTGGGTGCTGGGCTCCATAGCAACATGTGCCATACTTATGCATTCCCATTCATAAACTGTTGTAAACCCCCTACTTCCTACTTGCTCACTACTGTACCTCCTCTTTTCCTATCGCTCGACTCTCAGTCAAATTTAAAAATTTAAAAGTTAAAAACATACATTGACCCAGCAAACTGAGAAACACACCAAGTGAATGTTGACACAGATAGACAGTAAAAATATAAAACAGTACTTGTTGTGTAGTAAACATGACTGGACAATTATTAGACACATGTAGCAACTGATTGATCTCGTAGGTCAGTCCACTGCCCTTGTATGGTTGAACCAATCCTTGTGGCAGGAAGCTGCATTATTTTGGTACTAGTGTGGCACAAATGTTTTTTACAAAAACAAATTTATCAGACGATCTTATCCAGCACAACTCATAGGAAGTAGATGTTGAATTTCCTCCTTCTCTATTTTTGTTTATAGCACTCTTATTTGTTTTACATTTTCAGAAGAATAATCTCTCTCAATTTTTTGGCATGGGAAATATCTGTGCACATTGTAAAAACCATAAAATACACATGTAATAACACATTTGAAAATATCTGAATATCTGAACTTTTCATGTTTCAAAAGTATGAGGTCATTTTAAATTCATAAATAAAGTTGCTTGTGCTCTACTAGGTGCCCTTTTCTCGTAGCATGAGGTCACAGACGGTATCTTGCTGCTTTGATTTCATATTGTATTTCATCTAACAGACAAATGATTGTCAGAAGTGTTTTCTCTTCCTATGGCGGCCTCACTTCATTGCAAGGTGATGTTCACTGAGTCTGAACATAGTTTTTCCTAATTTTGAGTCTGTCACAGTGGCCAGGTATTCTGTCACTATGTACACTCTGTGTAATCTACGGATGGGAAAAATCTAGTACATCTTACTCACTCTCATTGCTTTGCAAGGCACTAAGAGCTGGAGGTAAGATTGGAAGGGTCACAGTGTCGTTAGTCACCTGGACAGGTGGTATTTTGGAGAAAGAGCTGCAGGCAAAGGTTTTAGGATTAAAATGTGGTGTGGGGGATGCTGTTCACTTAAGGTCTGTCTGGAGTGCCATGGTTCTTTCTCCTCTACCTATTCTCCTACTGCCTGAGCAGACATGGTAAGTGACCAAGAATTCCAAACTTTTTAAAAACCTAAGACCTCCCAGGATCAGAGCTTCCCTTGAGACAGACAGGATCAGGAATAAACTGATCATAGGGATCAGGAGAAATCCCTGAGCTGGTGAGCCATTTCAAACACTGTCAGTAGTATTCGCTCCCTGTCACCAGCATGCACTCCGACATGTACTGTAGACATTGATGTGAAACACACAGAATCCTTAACACAGCAAATTGCTTTCAGAGAGGAAAGTATGAATGGCCTATAATAACTGTTATATCTGTTTTGTCAACCTTTCCCCCCATGTACACATACATACCTGTAGAACCTTGAGGAAAGGTTTGTAGAGTAACTCATGTGTAATTTGTAAAGAAAAGAGAGAGAACTGAGACATCTGTCAATGAGAGGGAGGTCAGGAAGAAGCAAAAGTAGTAGAAAGACTGCACAAATGAAAAAGACATTGTCTGTCAACCCTCTTTCTTTCAGCATTCCTCTCTCCATCAGTGAGAACACAAAGGGACAGAATGACATTGTTGTTTGTGGCAGAGAGAGAGAGAGAAAACAATCCACTTTTATTGAACCGGTAAAAAGTAGCAAGAATGCCTGAATGGTTTTTGTTTGTACCTGATTCCAGTGCTGCCTCCACAGTACAGAGAATCAAAGAACCACTGAGGCAGAAAATGTTCTTCCCAGTGGTCCGCATCCTTCTTACCTGGAAGTCTGCATTTGGTCTGGTAATTAGAAGGAAACTACTATGTGAAACAACAGAAGTAAAATCTTACAAACAATTTGAGCATCTGCTTGATTAACTACACTGTTTTAATATGCTAAAGGATTTTAAAAAAGGAAATTCTTAACCAAATGGCAGAGGGATGCTCTATACTTTCTAGGTAGTATGGAGAACCACACATGGGGAGTCTGAATGCCAAGGAGATTTTACCGGCATACACCTTCCAAAACCCAGACATAAATATGGCAATACAGATTCCTTCATGAAACATGGAGAGAAAATTATTGGACTGGCTGTGGATGAAATGCACAATACTGTTTACTGGTAAGTCTCATTAATACTTTGTAAACTATGCTTTTGACCTAGTTAACGTCTGCCAGACAGGAAGGGTTTACATCGAGTGCTGTAATCCTCTAAATATCACATCACAGTACTGGCTGAGTCTTCAGAGTTAGCTTGAAATGGTTTACATTAAAAGTATGTGTATGTTGTTTTATAAAACCACCAGAAATCACATCCATTAATGGCCTTTCCCCAAGTTAGAGTAGTTGGGAAAATGCATATTTGGCAATTTGCTACTTCTAGTGGCACTGGTTTTTGTTCTGTTCATGAATTTTTTTTTTACATTAACTGCTATAACATACATTATTACAGCGTATGAGCAGAAAAATATTTGAATGTACGTTTGTGAAAAGATCTGAATGATACTGCTGGTATAACTGTCAAAAATAAATAATAATTCCTCAACACAATCTGATATTCCAGTATTTGCCTTTGTACAAGGATGAGGGACAGCAGTGAGGCTCCGTTTGGACAGTGATGTTGACTGGTTGGAGAACTGAGGTCAATTCTTCCTGAGTCATCCCAGCCAAAGCATTCATTTCCACAAGAAAGTGTGTGAAGATGCATTACGGAATGCAAGACTGTGTGGAGCGGCTGAAGTTTGGACTGGACTGATTTTTTGTATCCACAACGGTAAACGGTTCTGATGGTCTGGGCAAAATCGCCAAGCTGTGTCTAAGATAGTAGGGCAAGGGTGTGTAAAGATGGAATTGGCATGCAACATAAATTTGCAGAAAAATCTTTAGCACCGCTAAAAACAGATAAAGCAACATTTTGTGGTTTAATTATGTGCGGTTAAATGCTATACAACTAGAACCTGGAATCCAGCATGCCTACCCTGGATGGGGGATTAATATTGGGCTCCTAAACATCCTGGATCCATAGGGACTAACAGGGGAGGACAACATCATGTCTCCAGATTATAGCTTTGAAATGCTGATTTACAGCATGACACACTGCCCTCAAAACATCTGCAATCCAACTGGCAGTGCTGCACTCTATCTCCAACCCCTGTCCACATGGAGCAGGGAGTCAGCCCTATGCAGGCACATAAAGCAGAAAGGGCACCCTGAGTTAGGTAACTAACCCTACTTTTCTGCCTGTCCTTGTAATTTAATCTACTTCTCCGATACCATACACAGAGACAGACACACACAGTCCAATGACTTGTTTGATAACCAAAGAGGAGCAATTTCAGCAATGCTGCATTTACACCCCCAGAACAAGATGACACAATAACATTGCCTTTACTATTACCAAACAATTATCAAGTAATTACCCATGAGTCTGACTGTATTCTATTCCCCCGTTTTTTTTTGTTATTGTCTCCGTGTTCCTATTTCATCTCAGAAGAAAAAGAAACAAACAGAGGGATTAAAGAGAAAACCAAGATATAATAATTGTAGGGAAGATGGAAAAAAAATGTCACAGAATCTGTTAACTATACTGTACATGATTTGGCTTTAGTAGCTCACCATTGCTGACCATTCAGTCAGTGTATTGTACTTGTCTGATGAGTGTAAAACTGTATATACAATACCTTTATAAAAAATGTTTACACGTTATTCAAACAGTAAGTAACAGAGGCGATAAGTAAGAAGGGTGACACAGAGATTGAACCCCCTTTCTCCGGTGAAGAGTGGGGCTCTATATTACTAGCTGGGAGGTTTTCTAGTAGTCCACATTCTCTGCACAACCAATGGATAACTTTGTTTTGCCACTGCATTGTCTAGTTCTTGGACAATTATAACACAACACAAGACAGAATCTCTCCAGGGTTTCACATCTGTTGTCCTGGAAGTGGAAAAACACAGGACAGCACAGGATAGACAAGAGAGTGATGGAGGAAATGTAAAACAGAGAAAACAGAGACTACATGTAAAAAAAATTCAATGCATACAGTTTGTGGGTGGCTGTGTGCCAGTCTTAGTAATCTTACTGTTGACTGGGGTCATAAAAGAAAATGTCATGAAACTGTATGACGGGAAAGTAATTGTTAGGCTTTAGGGAGGCAGACGGCACAACCTTTTTGTACCCATTCAGTCTCCTTGTTTCTGTTAGCCCTTGTTTCTGTTTCCATCTCCAACCACAACATCAATGAGCAGAATCATCAGTAGAACATCAAGTCCAGTCATGGAATGTCTGAATAACTGCAAGCATGGTTATGGTTTTAGTTTTGTTGACTACTTTCGTCTGAGGTAGACATCTGTGAGGCACAGTTTTCTTTTTTATAAACACACGTACCCTTATGGGGACTAGTGACGTGTCCCCAGATCGTAAAGTTATCCTTGTTTTATAATTCTTGCAGGGATTTTTGGTTCCCACCAACATGGTGAAATCTTTACACACACACAGTTAATGACCACTTCCAACAACTATTTCCACAGTTTGAATAGCTCCTGTCGCAGAGGTATTCCAGAATGGATATTTCAAGAATAAAGAGCATTTTTGTCATAAGAGACATTAGCATATTGAATGCTTAATCAGAACTGACATTTCTTTCTCGTATTGTAATGATGAAAATATAAAGTGATGATAATGTGCTCATGTTGATAAAGGTTTCCTTAGATTATGGTATTGAAGAATGTAAATGCCCTTCATAATAATGAGGATGATTATGTTTTAACTAGGAACTCTTTAAGCTGATCATTTTAGACCAATAATGTAACATATATCACAGTGAAAAGGAACATCAGCGCTTTGTCCACTGTAGAGCTTGTTTAGCCTAATGATCTTAAAGATGTGTTTACATTTTTTTATTATTTGGTGAAGCCAAAGACAAATCTTGCAAAAGCTATAACATTTTTCTAATGTATCTGGTATACTGTAGCTTTTATAAAAACAGAATGCACCCTAATCTATATACAGCATGTCTAGACATTAATGGCATTTTTCCCCCGTCTGATGTGCTTGAACATGCACATGTCTGTCAACTGGGCAGTTTTTTGGCCTGCTTAAAAAGGAAATTGGTGCCTCATCTTCATGTCTGAAAGTTTCAGTGTTGCCATATAAATCTATGTTGCATGCCAATTAAGGCCTTAGCAACCACATTTTGTTACACTAAGCATTAAGTACAACCCGTTTCCTGAAAAGTTAGGATGCTGTGTAAAATGTTAATAAAAACAGAATGCAATGATGTGCAAATCATTTAAACCCAATATTCAGTAGAAAATAGTACCAAGACAACAAATGTTGAAACTGAGTCATTTTATTGTTTCTTGAAAAATATATGCCCACTTTGAATTTGATGCCAGCAACACATTTCAAAAAAGTTGGTACAGAGGCAACGAAAGACTGGAAAAGTTGTGTAATGCTAAAAAACTAAACCTGGTGGAATATCACACAACTAATTAGGTCAATTGGCAACAGGTCAGTAACATGATTGGGTATTAAAAGATCATTCCAGAGAGGATGGGTCTGTCAGAAATGAGGATGGGGAGGGGTTCACCACTCCCTAAAGACTGCACAGGCAAATAGTGCAACAATTTAAGAATAACGTTTCTCAACGTAAAATTGCAAAGAGTTTGGGGATCTCATCATCTATAGAACATAATATCAATAAAAGATTAAGAGAATCAGGAGAAATCTCTGTATGCAAGGGACAAGGCTAAAAACCAATATTGGATGGTCGTGATCTTTGGGCTCTCAGACGGCACTGCATTAAAAACAGACACGATTCTGTAGTGGACATCACTGCATGGGCTAAGGAACACTTCCGAAAACCATTGTCTGTGAACACAGTACATCGCTGCATCCACAACTGCAAGTTAAAACTCTACCATGCAAATAAGAAACCATATATAAACAAGATCCAGAAACGCAGCCGCCTTCTCTAGGCCCGAGCTCATTTAAGATGTACTGAGGAAAAGTGGAAAACTGTCCCGTGGTCTGAACAATCAAAATTTGAAAATATTTTTGTGAATCATGGATGCCGCATTCTCCGGGCTAAAGAGGAGAGGGACCATCCGGCTTCTTATCAGCACACAGTTCAAAAGCCAGCATCTGTGATGGTATGGGGGTGCATTAGTGCACATGGAGCAACATATGCTGCCATCCAGATTACGTCTTTTTCAGGGAAGGCCTTGGTTATTTCAGCAAGACAATGCCAAACCACATTATGCACCTATTACAACAGTCTGGCTGCGTAGTAAAAGATTCTGGGTACTAAACTGGCCTGCCTTCAGTCCTGAGCTGTCACCCATTAAAAACATTTGGCGCATTATGAAATGAAAAATACCACAAGAGACACGAACTGCTGAGCAGCTGAAATCCTATTTTAAGCAAGAATGGGAAAGCATTTCACTTTCAAAACTACAGCAGTCTCCTCGGTTCCCAAACGCTTACAGAATATTTTTAAAAGTGGTGATGCAACACAGTGGTTAACATGCCCCTGTCCCAATTTGAAACGTGTTGATAGCATCAAATTCAAAATGGGCATGTACAGCTCCGGAAAAAATTAAGAGACCACTGCACCTTTTTCTTTCCTTTCCAAAAAAGTTGAAAAGGAACGTTTTGAGTGAGGAACAGAAGCGTTCAATTTGCAGTGGTCTCTTAATTTTAACCCTTCTGTTTCTCACTCAAAACCTTCCTTTTCGGCAGTGGTCTCTTAATTTTTTCTGGAGTTATACTTTTCCAAAAAAAAAAACATTTCTCAGTTTCAACATTTTATATGTTGTCTGCACTATTTTCAATAGAATATACGGATCAATTATTTGCACATTATTGCATTCTGTTTTTATTTGCATTTCATGCAGCGTCCCAACCTTTTTGGAAACAGGGTTGTAAAATAAATGTAATTGTTTCGAGAACAATGGCTAAGATGTTCATTTTCTCTTTAACAAAAATGCCTAAACCTTTATGAGTGACTGTATCCATAATAAATGGGACAAGTGGGACATTTGTTTGATGGTGGGGAAGATGGGTTTAAATAAAACCATTAGGTTACATCTTACAATAAAAATGAATAGGCTAATTCGGTGCATATTCAGTGTACAGTTTGTATAATTAGTAGTCTAGTCGTAGCAGGTTTTTGCTGTTTTCTTCTATACTATTTTTTAAAATATACAGCTCCAGATATACAGCACCACTGCACCTTTTTCTTTCCTTTGCAAAAAAGTTGAAAAGGAAATTTTAGAGTGAGGAACAGAAGCGTTCAATTAGCAGTGGTCTCTTAATTTTAACCCTTCTGTTCCTCACTCAAAACCTTCCGTTTCGACTTTTTTGGAAAGGAAAGAAAAAGGTGCAGTGGTATCTTAATTTTTTCCAGTGCTGTATTGTCTTAATGTTTTCCCCAAGCATAATCAAATGCCTAGTGCAAAGTTCTGGCTCTGAGACGGACATTTTTATCAGAAAACAATCATGTATGGGTTAGCCTATACCTGAAAAGGTAGGGGAGCAACAAGTAGCTATTTCATGAACGTAGTTCTTCGCGCCATTGGTTGCTGCTAATGAGGGCGGGTAGAGCGTGCGAACTGCGAACCCAGCTAAGGACTGGGAGAGAAAGTGAGACTGAAAGAAAACTAAGCGACTGCATTAGACTCCCCTTCAGGCATCCGAACAAGTCTGGACTTAAATTAGGCTACTGCAGTTTAAAGACACCTTTGGCTATTATCTCGCGGGACATGGAATGCGCAACAAGGACCATTAATAAACTTTATGCTGAAGAGGAGGCTATCTGAAGACCGGAGTGATAGAGTAACTGTAGCCTAGAATTTGTCTATACATTTTCTAAACCTCAGCCGCCTGGAAGGCAGAACAAAGAGACACGGGTGGATTATTATGCTAAAAGTGGAAAGGTGAGTGAGCACGGTTCGCAGGTGAGCTCAGATGCGACGGCTGACGTTCTACTGGAAGGGGAGGAAAAAGCCCTCGGGTACCTATTGAATGTGTTAATGTGTTAATTCAGGTATGCGTCCGGTTGTAACAGAGACTCGTGCAACGGCACTAATGTAATATATATATAGCAAAAAAAATATATATATATATATAGATATATATATATATTATATATATATTTTTTTTTGCTTCAGTAAGGAGACATTTACAAATATATGTGCAGGCTTCCTAACGAAACCTGGGTCACTTCAGGTCTACAGTAAACTCTTGCTATGTCTTGAGTTGTCCGACGTCAATTTCATCCTTCTCTACTGCAAAAGTTGTTCAAATAATTATTTGTTAACTAACCAAGTGGATTATACACTAAATACTCTTTACTGTTCTAAACTCCGGACAGAAGCCAATAAGACGACATTAAAGTAACACATTACAATGATCTGCACATACTGTAGCGTCTCAAACGTCGTGTCCTCTGGAGGCATATATAATTTTACTGTAGCCTGCATCATTCTGTGGGACATACTTATTTTGGTTTATTCATATGCTGCTCAAGCTGATGGTTCTACAGGAGAAATTCATAATTGCACAACTTAGATTCTTCTCCGTTAAAGTTGACTATGTGCCAAGAGAAACATATAAGCCATTTAGCATATTCATTTATCCAGAGTGACTTACATTTAGTGCACACATTTTAATATATTTTAGCTGGTTCCCTCTAGACCACAACCCTGGTATTTTAAGTGCCATACTCTACAAACTGACCTAAGGAACTACATGGTGCTTGGTCTACCACCTGAGTGGACAGGGCCAGGTTTATCATCCTTTAAATTGCCATTATTAACTTACAGCGTTCTTTAATAATTGATTAGTTAATAATGACCTAATGTCCACCAACTTTAGCCGCCCAGCTAAAACTTTATGAAAGTGATCTGTATTTTTAATGGCCAGATCACCTTTAAGTAACGTCAAACCAAATATGGAGTTCCCTTTGGGTTACTATATGAATTGTTTGTGCTAATCATATCCATAGAATTTTAGCTAGCCATGGCTTATCAGCATCTTGTCAAATTAATGCCTTACTGGTCCAAGGACTTTTTAGGGACAAGGTTACTGATTTGCTTCACAGTCTTAGCTTAAGTAATAATTGATCCATCTTGGTAAGCACATCTCATTACCTCGGCTGCATCATCATGATGCAGAATTAACCTGGTTGATTAGACTTCATTATCCTAAGAAATACGAAGAGGTTGAAACACAGGGATAAGTTCAATACAGTATATATAGTATGCATCTCACCTGATTTAATAATACTAATAGAAAAGGTTTTCTTAATGTGGCCAGTGTGAATGGAATAGCTAGCTAGTTAGCTGCTGGCGCCGGTTGCATTTCAATCAGTTATGTCACTTGCTCTGAGACCTTAAAGTAGTTGTTTCCTCGCTCCGCTGGGGCTGCCGCTTTTGTGGGGAGATGGTAACAATGCTTTGGAGTGTCAGCTGTCAGTGTGTTCAGAGGACCACTGATTGGTGCCCCTAGTGAGGTGGTTGGACAGCAAAGGAAGGAGAACATGCATTAGTGCTGTTGACCTGAATCACTCAGTTGGGCTCTGCCCAGCTGCTGAGGTTGCTGCAGTGAGGGAGGTCAAAGCAGGGTGACTGTGTGATGTGAAATGGCTAGCCAGTTAGCTGTCGGTGCTGGTATAGCATTTCAATTGGTTACGTCAATGAGTCCTTGAAGAAGTTGTTTCTATTCCTCTGCAAGTTCTTTGACTTTTGTTTGCACCCTGCATAGGGTGGTCAGACAGTGGGGGAGGCGATTCTCTTAAAATAAAAAGCGTTCATTACTGCGATTCTTTGGTCTAGTTCCGGCCTGTATCCTGTATGTTGTTATGCTACTTTGTGACTGTTACGGTATATAGTAAATTTGAAGTGTTTGCGTTGGTTGACTCAGGTGATTACCAAAAAAATGCATTGACCTCGTGTCCTTAGTAAAATAGGTATTTCACTCTCTGAAACAGGTTGGCCCTTACGTTGCAAGACATTTTTGGGAGCTAGTGTCACTGGTAATTATTTTCCGATTTTTTCCAAAAGGTACATCAAAATGAATATGGTTTGAACATAAATGCAGCGTATTTATATCAGGCTGTGCAATGGAGCATGGCTGTGGGCTGGTTCCTTTGGAATCTCTCAATTAAACATTTGAAGGGTCACAGTTGGGGTTATTTTCTACAAATGGGGTTGTTTTATACAATAAATCACAGCAAAGAGATGTTCTTATGCACGATGCACTGCGGAGTGCCTAGACACAGCTTAGCAATGGTATATTGAAAATATGTCATAAAGCCCCGAGATGTTTTATTGCTCTTCTTTACAGGTTACAAATGCAATTAGAGCAGTAAAAAGTGGTGATGTCATACCCGTGGTATATGGTCTCATATACCTTGGCTGTCAGCCGTTAACCATCCAGGATTCCAACCACCCGGTTACTAAGAGGGAATTACCCTTTCTAAGACAGAACCCCCGAAAAGCAGCAGGGCCTGATGGTGTCTCCCCATCCACCCTAAAGCACTGTGCAGATCAGCTTTCTGCTGTGTTTACGGACATCTTCAACACCTCACTGGAGACATGCTGCATCCCGGCCTGTTTCAAGTCCTCAATCATCAACCCAGTCCTCAAGAAGCCAAGTATCACCGGACTTAACGACTACAGACCCGTCGCCCTGACCTCTGTGGATATGAAG
Source organism: Esox masquinongy (assembly GCA_016801175.1). NCBI lineage: Eukaryota > Metazoa > Chordata > Actinopteri > Esociformes > Esocidae > Esox > Esox masquinongy. The sequence goes on from JACXGI010000257.1 coordinate 123,101, forward strand.
TCATTTGAATGCCTTTTGCTGTCTCACTCCATGACCATCACTGACCGTCTACTAGACCCACTGCAGTTTGCCTACAGAGCCAACAGGTCTGTGGACGACGTGGTCAACAAGGCTCTATACTTCATCCTCCAGCATCTGGACTCCCCTGGAACCTACGCCAGAATCCTCTATGTGGACTTTAGTTCCGCATTCAACACCATAATTCCCGCTTTGCTCCAAGAAAAGCTCTACCAACTGGGAGTGCCCGAGTCTGCATGCAGGTAGATCACAGCCTTCCTGTCCAATAGGAGGCAGCATGTGAGGCCGGGGAAGCACCTGTCTGACCCCCTGACCATCAGCACCGGCTCCCCTCAAGGCTGTGTCCTGTCCCCCCACTCTTCTCTCTGTACACCAACAGCTGCACCTCCAGTCACCACTCTGTCAAGCTCCCTCATCTAACTTATTTCTGATGGAGACAAGTCCGCCTACAGGTGGGAGATTGACCATCTGGTGTTCTGGTGCAGTCAGAACAACTTGGAGCTCAACGCCCTAAAGACCGTGGACTTCAGGAGAAGCCCAGCTGCCCTCCACTCCATCGCCCTGGGTGGCTCCCCAGTCAACTCTGTGGAGTCCTTTTGTTTTTATTTCTTTTGTACAAAATTGCTGCACCAATGGACCAGAACAAATTCCTAGTTTGTTGTGAAACTTACTTGCCAATAAAACTCTTTCTGATTCTGATTATCACTTACTTTCTCAGATAAATGGCTTTACAGTAAAAAACATTTCTAAGATGGCCTAAAGCTTTTGCACAGTAATGTGCATTTTTTAGAATTTGTAATTGGGGTAGACTGAACATGGGAAAGAAACTATTGTTACTATAACTGAGTTAATTGATAATTTTGCTCATTAAAGCAAATTTGTATGTAGATGTATTTCATACTTTTTTAAGAATTGGAGGTTGGTATAGCCTTTCCAAGTGAACTAAAGATGGGTTGGTATCTCTTGGTTGAATATTTCAAGAATTCCTTTTAATGGAGCAATACATGCTAGTTTTGCAAAAGTGGGTATATTTACATGTATTTATAATATAATAAATACATTTTAACATCTATATTGTAGCTTCTTTGGCCTATGAGAATTACTGTATTGGTTAGAAACTACAGTATTCTTGGATTTCATTCAAACCCATGTGATATTCAGTAGAATATTCAAATATAATTAAAACAGTATCTAACTGGCCCCCGCCTAGTGAACTTTAGCTGAATTACAGCAACAGCGCATTTAACATTGACTTTACTTCCCCTTTTGTTTGACCAGCTTAAAGAAGCTGTAAAAACTAGAGCACTTATTTTTCATATGTCAACAGAGTTTAGTGGGCTTTCCATTCACCAATATGAATTATTTATTTTAGGCTGCGCTAATGTATGCACACAAAATATTTTTGGTGAGGAAATGTAAAACAATATCATTCCACCATTACTGCAGATACAGTATGGACATTTTACACAAAATTCGACAAAATTCCTCTTTTAAGATCAAATGAGAAATAGTTGAGTACACAGCTGGGGGATACTTTGTTCCACCAGACACTTTGCGCATTAGAGTGGATGTGTCTGGCGTTGAGATTACTTTCCTTTTAAATTTCCCTGTAGATGATTGGGTTGTATAGCAACAAAACTGTGTCCGCAAACTTGGGTCAATAAAGGCTGGGCTTGGTTAGAATAAAATAATTATTGACAACATGCAAACTTTATTCAATCTGCAAATCTTGAATAGCTAAAACATTTGCAGAATAACTACTTGTTGCCAAGTAGTTAGGTCTATTAAACTGAGTTGTCCTAAGCCCAAACACCTCAAAACAAGGCATATTATCCAGAATGAGATACAACTGAAACCAGCCTCTCATGGTTCTCCACATGACTATCTCTTGACATTATAGCTCTGTTCAGACTCTCAACATAAAGCATTCTCCCTCTGCGCGCACCATTTTTGTGTGCGGTTGTTAGGCAACTTGTCTGTTTTCCTCTCCAATGGACTTTGTGTGTTGTTGTGAATTAGTGGTCCTCTTTCAGTGGGTTTAATCCAGTGTCTCATTCCAGTGGGTAGTCCTGTCTTTGCTGTGTGTTGTTGCTTTTTACAGCGTTCTCTACCTCCCCCAACACAATAGCCACTGACACCCGAGTTCTCTCCTTTCGCTGTACTGCCTCTCTCTCTCTCATCGTTCTCCTCTCTGTTCTCTATCCCTCTTTCATCCATTCAATCTCCTCCTTATCCATCGTGTGCTTGCTGCTCCTGGCTAAGGGCTGTGATACATAAAGACCTGGACTGCCACCAAGTATGTCATCTCTGGAAGAAAAAAAGGCTGCTGCTATTGGTTACTGTCTGTTTGATTTGTGTGTCCATATTGGGTTTGTCAGAGAGCTGAATCCATTGTCTTCAGGGAGATTCAGAAGGAAAATGATGTGCAGCTGAGGTTATTATTAGGCCTAAATAGAGGTTGCGGAGGTCTAGTCACACAGTCATGGAACTGATCTGACTCATGTCTTAATGTGGGTTTAGTGTTAGATATTAAAAGCCTGGTCCTTAAATCTCTCATGGAAAATAAGATAAAGGTTATAATCTAGACAGGAATGATTCTCTTTGTGTGTTTGTCTCAGCTTCCCTGTGTCCTTCCTTTGTGTCTGCATGGGGAAAGTGACTCATTACAGCGGATATACCTCACAGTAAGCCAGGTAAAAATGCACCAGATAGAAGGAACGTTGGAGCTTAAAGAAATGAAGTGTTAGCACGTCTTACTGTTCAAGTTCTTTAAATGCGAAGACAAGTTGCTGAGGTCACTGACATTCCTCCTCTGCTGCTGTGTTCACCAGGGTGCTTGTTCGGGGTTGCAAAATAAAAGAAATTTGATTTAAAAAATTGTCTTTTTGTTTGGCTTGGCTGATAAGAGAGTGTGGAAATGATTGAGATGCACTTGCCTTCGGGGTAAGAGGTTAGAGTTCACTGACTATATCGTACTGTCCTTTGCTTGACCTCAGGTTTATAGGCAGAGAGTAGAGCTGCTCTTTTTTTCTTAGCATTTCCTACCATGACAGAAAGAGGCAAATGCTGTCACCCACTGTACTGTTCACTGTACAGAGCACTTAGGCCTACACAAAAACCTGCCCGTGAGTGAAATAGTTGGATAATTGACCATGACAGTTCCCTCCCATACTCCCCCCCTCCGTCCCTTCTGTCCCTCTCTGTCCCTGTGCTAATGTCACGCCAAGGGAACCTTGCTGTTACACAACAGTCCCCTCTGATCACCACGAGACGGCCTGCTGCCACCCTGGGAGAATGGCATCTCCCACTGCATTTCGGCCATGTCTCAGTTGCTCTCTTAGGAGAGAGCCTGAGTTCACTGCCTCATTAATTTGTCTCGCTCTTTATTTCTCCCTCATCTCTTTTCTTTTGTCGTTAATTTATTCCAACCTCACACTCATGCCCTTTCACCCTCTCTGTCTCTCATTCTCTCTCTTGCTTTTCTCTTTCTCCCAACCCTGCCTTTCTCTCTTTGCCTATGTACTGTAGCCACACGGTTCAGGCAGTCAGTGATCTATAAGGTCAGTCCAGGGCAACAGGGTCAGGGTTATAAAAGGGATGACCTTAAGTCATCAGTCTTCTTTCCCCAGGTACCCTGGAGTGGGCGTGGCCATGGTACCTCTGAAGAAACAGCTGTGAAATGATGGGGTGTAATTGGATTCCACCCTGGCTGCGGTCCTAATGTCAAATAGACAGGCCTTCATGGCCCTTCACCCTCTGCCCTTGAATGAGGTTTTACACTACCATTTCCGAATTTACTTGCAAGTGTACTTGTCCAAGCAAGGGAGAGTGATAATTGAGTGATGATTGGGTCCTGAGAACTAGCGTCAAAGCTAGTTCTCAGTTCAACATTTTTATTTGTGTTGATTGAATTTGACTCTTCCCAGCCCCCAGCGTTACACACGTGACACTGCGGTTTGCTTTGAATTATGAGTGATTTTAAAGTTGGACACTCATCGCCTCAAGCTAAATCAAGGGCCGAAAGGGCAGTTTTTGTGAATTATACTGCCACTAAAGATGGCAATCAAACTAGATCCTGTTTCGACAGTTTGCGTTCCGGGGCAAACACCTGTTTATATTTTCTCTACTAACATTTTGGTTTAACTGTTTAAATGCTGTTCCTGGCTGCTTTAACCATAATGGTCAACAGTTGACACAATGGCAGTAGATGAGTTTCCATGCATTTTCTATGTAATAACAAATAGATCAAAGATTTTCTAACCTTGTCCTAAAATCCCTTATTCAGATTGGAAACATAGGATTTTGGAATCAAAATATTGTGCAAGACGATCTGTGCATAATTGCGATCTGGCTCAAATAATTGTGATCAGACAGCTATGTAATAATTGTGACAGCCCTAGTTGTAGCCTAAATGCTCATTTCGCAAAGATTGCAAAGCGTTCATTCTGCAGACTAATTTAAATTAAAAAAAAAAATTATTGAGTCATAGCATTCATTTTTTATTGCGGTTTCAATGTAGGCTATTACATGGCTATTTAACACATATGTCCGGTAGCTGTTCTATATGGCTGGCATTCTGGAATTTTAACAGCTATAAGGTTAGATAAATAATGATTTTCTGTAAGGTTACTCCTGTCAAAGTTCTAGTAAAAGGATGCTTGCATCTTTTGCCACAGCCATCTTGTTCCGTCTTTCATTCCTATTCAATCTATTAGAGTCCTTAGATTTTGTTTTGTCAAAGTCTGGTGTTCTTCCGGTAGAGTTTTGTTTGTGAGCTCCAGTAGCTGCTTTCAGTTTCTTGATTGTCTAGGTGTGTTTTAGTTTTGTTCTAGCATTGGTATTTTTCCTGGTTTGTTTCTTTGTTTCTTGGCAACTTTATTCTGTTTTTTTTTTGCTGTATTGTTGGGATTTTTTTGCTGTATCGGTGCAGAGGGAGTGAGTTTGGCTGGAAGTTATTTTCCCATGATAGACACAAGACCACTGCTCTGAAAATTGTGTTCCAACATGACAGCATCTGTCAGACCTCGAGGTGCATGGTCAAGAGGGTTGGCCTGTTCAGTGTTACCATGTTTCAGTGGTCCAACAGTTAACTGTTCTCTGGTGCTACTTACTCTTTTTGCTAAAAAGTTAAAAGCAGGGGCTCTGTTTCCTACAGTAGATCCTGTTTGTGCCCCGCTGAACCTCTGAGACTCCCCTGTAGTGAGGTGCTCTTTGAGGTCCTTTGCATGCTTGCTAACATCTGCTTCTGTTAACGCCAACTGTTTGGCTGTCAACTGTAGTGTTGTTCTGGGACACCTCTGTCCATTCAGTTTCACACCTCTCTGCTGGAGTCTGCTAGTTGGATGGCTGAATGAGAGGCTTGTTCAGGTCTTCAACAGTTTTATTGTTAACAACACTGTGAGACTTCTTATGTAGCTGTAGTAGTGTCTTCTCTTTGACTTGAATTATAGAGTGTGTGTGGCTCTCGAGGGCCCTCCGAGTGTCTCCAATAAGCTCAGAGCACTGCTTACAGTTTCTTTTTTGTCTACATTTGTGAAACTCTTCTTACCTAGCTGGACTGCTGCATTCCCTGTCAAGTTTAGATTTTAAGAAAGAAAGGCTTACACTCTGTTATAGCTCCAAGTGATTTGAAAAGTAAAATACTAACATTTTGGCATGCTGAAGTAGGCATGTTTATGCCAAAATGTTGATATTTTACTTCATGAATCACTTAGCCTCTCATGTGCAATTTTCTCTCTTAGTGTCTACAGTAAATTTCCTTGTCGCACGGTCAGCACCTTTAAAAACTTTTTGGGTGTGTGCCAGTTTGTACTTTTTTCTCTTTTAAGTTGGACATTTTCTGACAAAGCTAGAGAAATACAAAATTAAAGTAAAATACAAAAATAGTGATACATTAATAACAATAGCAGCAGGACACAGTATCAACACTAGTTTTTGTAGTATATAAATAATTATGTACCCTGGAATGGATATGTGCACGAGTGTTTCTTTAGTCAGTGTGGGTGGTCAGACAAGGAACTTCAACTGGATTTATAGAGTGTGTCGTTTGTTGTTGTCTTCCGTAGGTTATCCAACTCTGTACATGACTTTACTATGCAGAGAAGCCAAGGAACATTGGTTGTGCATTTGGTGTGGAAGAGATCTGTCAGGTTAGCATTTGAGTTGGTGTTTCTGGATTCTTGGTGTTTTTGATTCTTTTTTATTTTCCTTTCCTTGGCATCTTTAATCCTTCGAGCCTTTCTGCTGTTGCTAGCAATTCAGCTTGTTCCTTTTACAATGGCTGTGTAGTTCCCAAAGGAGCAGAACATTCTAAAAGAGCTGCTCGTTCTGCTTCAACAGACCAATACATAAATTTTGCAAAACAATCTACACTAATGAGCCAAAACACTATGACCACCTGCCTAAAATGCTGTTGGTTCTCCGTGTGTCACCAAAACAGCAACGACCCACCGAGTTATGGACACTACAAGACCCCTGAAAGTGTCCTGTGGTATCTGGCACCAAGACATTAGCAGCAGATCCTTCAAGTCCTGTAAGTTGTGAGGGGGAGCCGCTGTGGTTCAGACTTGTTGGTCCATCACATCCCACAGATGCTCAATTGGATTGAGATCTGTGGAATTGGAGGCCAAGTCAACATCTTGAACACTTCATCATATTCCTCAAACCATAACCGAACAATGTGTGCAGTGTGGCGGGGCGCATTATGCTGCTGAAAGAGGCCTCTGCCATCAGGGAATACCATTGCCATGAAGGGTTGTACCTGGTCTGCAACAGTGTTTTGGTAGGTGGCACGTGTCAAATTGACGTCCACATCATTGCACGCTAGACTTTTTTTTTATGGCCAATATGGCCGTTAAAATTCCAGAATGCTGGGCATATAAAACAGCTACCGGAAACCATACAATAGGCTACATTTAAACAGCGATAAAACACAAACACTATGATTCAAGAAATGTTTTTTTATTTAAATTAGTCAGCAGAATGAACTCTTCACAATCTTTGTGAACTGAGCATATAAGCTACAACTAGGGCTGTCACAATTATTACATAACTGCCTAATTGTAATTATTTGAGCCAGATCACAATTATTTTTATAGACAACAATCTTCTTGCACACTATTGTGATTCCAAAATCAGATGTTTCCAATCTGAATAAGGGATTTTAGGACATGTTAGAAACATCTGAACAAATACCATGCAAATTATGTTCGTTTCCATAGGATGACCAGCCCATGCATGAACAGAGCGTCTGACAGGCTCTGCAGAAAGTTATAGGCGCAGGTCATTTACTGAACCTTGTTAGCTTCTTAATTTCAGTATGTTTAAACCTAGTTTAAAGTTTTTTTCAATACACCATAGCGCAACATTATTATTTAATAGACAAACGCGTTTCAGTTGCTTATTTGTCGCATCGACTCTGATCGACAAAAGAAAAAAACACTGAAGTGTGTGTAAAATATTTTGACTAATATTGTAAGTTGAATTGTGTAATTTCCGACCATATTTCCTATTTAGATAATGCCCATTAAAATGTATGCATATAAATAAATGTCCCGTTTCATATTAAACGTTGAAACGCGTTTTTCTACGCAAGCAAGGCTATTTCAAATAACTATAGGCTATTTCAAATAACTAAGCTATAATATTTGCAGCAGAGCGAGAGGTGAAACGTCATGATGCGCAGGGAAACGTATTGTCATTACTTTGCAGTTGCGTTTTGTGAAGATCAGTCATAACTACATTGATTTAGTTCCAAAGCCAAACACAACTGCACTGCTCTGGGCACATTTTGGTTTTAAGACAAAAAAAAGAGGTAACCCCAATAATCTGGATTAGGCAAATTGCCGAAACATCACAAATCTGAAGAACCATCTCCGGATACACCACATACATTTTTACAATATTATTAGGCTACACTATAATAATGGCAAAACATTTACAAAGTAAACAATGAAGTCGTTAATCGCAATTATTTGTGCGACAATTAATAATCATAATCGTGACAGCCCTAGCTACAACAAGAAAATAGCCGAGCTATTTATGGTTTAGTTCTGACGCCTGTGTGTGTTGTGACACATTCCTCCCGTAACCATCATAAAAGTTTTCTGTGACTTGTGCCACAGTAGACCTTCTGTCAGTTCAGACCAGATGAGATAGCCTTTGTTGCCCTCGCGCATCAATAAACCTTGGGCGCCCAACACCCTGTCGCCGGTTTGTGGTTTGCCCCTCCTTGGACCACTGTCGGTAGGTACTCAACACTGCTTACAGGAGCACCCCACAAGCCTTGCTTTCAGAGATGCTCTGACCCAGGTAGTCATTTTGGGCAGCTAGATTGTACGAATGCACCCCGCCTGCTTCATGAGCGTCGCACCAACGCCACAAAGAAAGTTAGTAAGATCCGGAACCTTCCAGGCACAGCCAGTAGGGCCAGTGCCGCCCCTGTCCAGCTGCAACTCATCGGGACCTCGTCAACTGAGGTATAAGGGGGCTCCATGAGAGCAGTTAGGCAGAAGGGTTGGAGAAGCTGAAGAAGCATGAGGCCATGCCTTAGGAAAGGTACATAGAGCTGGTGAGGAGGAAGCGGCAGCAACTGAATGCTACTAAACGTTGTGCAACATTTTCAGGTGCCCATGGATTCACTGCTGCTGGTGACGTCTGTGTCAACATGTTTTTTGAACAGTTGCAACATGTGCAATTGTTTATGTGTGGTGTCAAAGTGTCATTCATAGTAATGAGTATGAAATGTTCGCCCAAAGCATTGGCTGAACTGTCTGAAGAGGCAATTAAACTACATCTGCGTTTTCACATAGGTATTGGGTGTTATTGGGGTTCATATCTTGGTGGGTAACATATTATATGAACATAACTAAGATTTGATCTGGACTTTACAGGCCCCTTTACAGTGGCTCTCAAAAGTTTTCTCCCCATTGGATTTGTCCACATTTGACAACATCCACTTTTAATTTTAAATCTGCAGTTCTTGCCACTGATCAACACCAAATAAAAAAGTCCCTAATGTCAAAGTGAATAGAAAATGCTCTAAATTAATTACAAATAGAAAACAGAAAATAATTGATTTCATATGATACACTTGAATGAACTGTTGCAACCACTTGTCAGTAGAAGTTAGCATAAGTTCTATGGAGTCACCTCTATGATATTAAAGTGTTTCAGGTTAAAAAACACCTGTCTCTGGGATGTCCCGCACTTGGGATTAGCACCAGGGGTAGGATATGAGAACATTTCCAATGCTTTGAATATCCCCCAGAGAATAGTAAAGTCAATTATTAAGAAATGGAGAGAATATGGCATAACTGTGAATCTGTCTAGGACAGACTGCCCTCAAAAACATAGTTTCCTCTAAAGGAGTTACAGTCTTCCCCAGCTGAGCTGGGAGACACGGTGCAACAATAAACGGTGCTTCACAAAAGTGGCCTTTACGAGAGAGTGGCAAAAAGAAAGAAAAAAACAACTCACATCAAATCTCCTTCCACTTGAGACCAAGTGGAAGAAGATTCTAAAGTCTGATGATACCAAAACAGAGCTTTTTGGCCTCAATGTTGAGGGCAATGTTTGGCACAAGCTTAAAACAGCACATCATCCTAAGAACACAGTCCTTAACGTGAAGCATAGTGGTGGAAGAATCATGCTATGGGAATTGTTCTCTGCATCAGGGCCTGGAAAGCTAGTGACGATAGAGGGCAAAATGGATGAAGTAAAGTACAGATAAATCCTGGAATAAAATCTGCTGAAGTCTGCAAGAGACCTGGAACTTGGATCTTCCAGCAAGGACAATGACCCCAAACATTCAGCCAAAGCCACACTGGAGTAGCTTAAAAACAAAATAAGTTTGATGTCCAAGAGTTGCCCAGTCAAATCCTTGACCTCAATCCAATTTTGAATATGTGGAAAGTGTTTGTTAAAATTACTGTCCTCCAAAGGTCCCTGTCCAACTTGATGAACCTTGAACAATTTTGCAAAGAAGAATGTGCAAACATTTTTGTGTCCAGATGTGCAAAGCGGGTAGAATCTCATCCAAATAGACTCATGGCTGTAACTGCTGCCAAATGTCCCTCTACCAAATATTGATTTAAGTGGGTAAAAACCATTACAATCAGTAATTTTCAGTTTTTTATTTGTAAATTAGAAAATAATATATTTTATTTTGCACTTTGAAATTATGGACTTTTTTGTGTGGGTCAGTGGCAAACAGTCTAACACTTTAAATCCATTTTGATTTCATGGTGTAACACAATAAAATGTGAAAATGTCAAAGGGGGTGAATACATTTGAGAGCAACTGTAAATGTTTGTCCAGGCTGCAGTAACCATTATGGCCAGCAGGTGACACAACGGCTGTAGAGGAGTTTCAATACATTTTGTATTGAACTCTTACCTTACGAGGTCCGGAGCCTGCTGGTTTTCTGTTCTACCTTATCAATAATTGCACTCACCTGGTGTCCCAGGTCTAAATTAGTCTAATTAGAGGTTTACAGTGAAAAGTGGAGTAGAACTGGCTTCAAGGTTTAGAGTTGATTTTTAGGGTTCTTTAACAAATACATTTTATTCACTAACAAAATGGCTCTTACAGTAATGGATTATTATTTTGACCATAAAAGGAATGTCACTTTACAGATTCCACAGAGAATATAACAATTTGATTTGTTTTCTGTAACTAAACTAATGTGAGAAGTTATATTTTGTTGCTGAGGAAATTAGCATAGCCAGTTAAGACAAACCCGAGTGGCAAATTGGACAGTGATGCAGCAGCTGTCGTTGGATCGCCCCGTCACAATATCACATAACTGTCCATTTAATCATCAGGTTCATCACTCTGACATGCTGATGGCTGTAGTAGCATGCAGGTGGAAATCCACCCACCACCTCCACCTGTTTGATTCTGTGATTCGTTTTGTGGGGGGTCGGTACTACCTTGCTCATTACCTACTGTATGGGGATTGCTATTAATATTCTTACAGTGATGTTATTCTTGGTAGTATTGTATACAATATAAGGTGATGACAGTGAGTTACCCCAGAGGAGCAGAACCTAATGCCAAGATAATACATGTACATTGCTGGGCATAGTTCTCCAATAAATAGTTAAACTAATACGTGGTGTTTTCTGTGTGAACTTATAGGAGCTCAATCTGACTAGTGTTTCAGAGGGAAAAGGGGCACTACATTTGGAATCCATTGTATGTGGGATACTGGTTCCTAAAATATCAGGAAATGTTTGTTCTGTGGTTTTGAAATATTTTTAAGAGAAAACATTTCAAACTCATTATGAGTTTCTGCCCTGAGACAATTCTCTTAAGTGGTTGTTTTTTTCACTGTTCCAAAACCTCTAAAAAGTTAAAACAATTGCAGTTTAATTTATGGCTTGTTTAAAAAACTGAGATATTAATTATTATTTTCCATTTCCAAGTTTTCTATTTAGGAAACTGAACTAAATCTTACAAATATGTAAATTCCACCCTTGCCGAAGGCAAGTGTGCATGTCTGTTTTTACTGACTGATAGGATGAGTAGGATATTGACTCATTCATCACAAACCACAAGCTGTATGTCTTGATGCTGTGTGTGTATGTGTATGAGGGTGTGGGTGTGTGTGTGCGTGTGTGTATGTGTGTGTGTGTGTGTGTGTGTGTGTGTGTGTGTGTGCGCGCGTGTGTTTGCTAGTGTGCGTAGGACTGTGTGTGGTAGTACAGAATGTTTGTACACTCAACAAAGTAATGCAGTAACAGCTTCTAAAATTTGCCACTTTAGTACGTATTTGTTATAGTGAGTCTTTCGGTTTATGAGTGTGTTAAAGTGGTGATTCCTGTCCTGAACTCTTTCATGTGGAGGGACTATCAGAAGAATTGGACACTCAGCCTACTAAATGGTCTGTGCTTACTTCCTAGTGTGACATGCAACATTGCCCTAAATGATTACAGATGATGCTGGATGTTGATTTGTTATCTCTATTCCAGTACAAAAAATGCAATGATTTACTGCATTTTCATGAACGAACACATACTATGATCATTTACAGAAAGGACAGATTACATACTGTATATTTGTTATTTGTAACTAAAACCATATCAATGTTTCAAAATGTAGCTTATGGTTGACTTTTTGGCCTAATCCAGACCTCCTTTAAGACTAATCGGTGGGTGTTACAGAGCAAAACAATATATATTTCTCCAAAGGACCATTGCATGGATTTGATATCTAACAAAAATCCCCTTTGTTCTGGTGTCATAAGAGTCCCTTTGTTCTGGTGTCATGTGGAGTCCTTTTGTTCTGGTGTCATATGGAGTCCTTTTGTTCTGGTGTCATATGGAGTCCCTCTTTAGTGCAATGGATTTGATATCTGACAGAAATCTCCTTTGTTCTGGTGTCATAAGAGTCCCTTTGTTCTGGTGTCATATGGAGTCCCTCTTTAGAGCAATTGAGTCACCCAAATGTGTCTTTGTTCAGTGAGAGTGTTAGTTTATCCCACTGACCTGTGCCATGATGAGTCCCTTGCAGTGAACTGGACACCATGCAGGATGTCCAGGGATGTGCTCCTTCCCAGTATGACTCCTAGAGAGGCATTGCTGATATAGAGCTTCATGTTTGACCAAATCAGGACACCAGCTCAGTCACACCGCACTCAGTGGGCCTCTGTGTATGAAGTTCGCTACCCCGTGTGTTTGTGTGACCTACTGTGTAGATTGCGCGTGCTTAGTATACATATGTGTTTCTTTGTTCACCACTGTTTTGTGTGTCTGTTTGCAGGTTGTAAAAAATGTGGAGCTGGGTTTTCCCGCTTGCTGTCCTGCTGTCCTCAGGGCACCAGGCTGAAGCCCAAGGTAAATAGTAGAGCGCAGCTGAACAGCTGTCAGCCACACAGCGCTTCTTCATCATTTCTTGCCACCTGCCTCCTTATGGTGGCCCACATTTCTGACTCCCAAGGTAAGACCCTGAGACCAAATACCGCGTCTGTCCTCAGGCAGGTGTAACAATGTCGGAGCAGCAGACATCGTGTTCCTGGTGGACGGCTCGTCCAGTATCGGCAGGGCCAACTTCCTGCAGGTCAAGGCCTTCATGGCTGGCATCATACGGCCGTTCGTCAGTTCTGTGGGCCCATCGGGGATCCGCTTCGGTGCCGTGCAGTACAGCGACACCTCTAGGTCGGACACTGACAGTTATTTTCCGCAATGTAGTTTTGCTACCGTTATGGGTTGCTGCAGTACTTTAACATTGAAGCTTGCCTATGCGTTTTTCACTGTTTTTACTGATGTTTTACAGCCGTACTAGTGCTGAATGTTTTGTCCCCTGGGTGGTGTAATTGTTGAGTGTTGTGTGTTTTGTCTCGTTCAGGGTGGAGTTCACCTTCACCACCTACTTGAATGGCACGGAGCTGGTCAGCGCTGTGGAGAACCTCAACTACAAGGGGGGCAACACTCGTACCGGCGCCGGACTCAAATTTGTCGCTGACAACTTCTTCAATCCAAACTCAGTCCGGAACGTCTCTAAGGTCGGCGAGAGGGATGGAGTGGATTGATAGCCAGACTGTATTTTGTCCTGTGAAGATAACATAACTCCGCTCTCTCTCTATCTCTCTTTTCCCTTTCTTTCTCACTTGCGTAGGTCTGTATATTGATCACAGATGGGAAGTCTCAGGACAATGTGAGGGAGCCTGCTCAGAAGCTGCAGAGTCTGGGAGTGGAGATGTTTGCTGTGGGTAGGTTTGGTGGGACACTAATCGAATTCAGGTGGATTTGTCACATGCACATGATAGAGCAGGCCTGGACTGTAGATTGGAAGGTTTACTTGGAAGCCCTCGTTAACAAGAAGAACCAGAAGAAATTAAAACATTTTTCATCTTGATGTCCAGTGGTCTCTTACCTGAAAGTTGTCTATTTGCCACAGGAAGCTATCATCCATGTTTCAGTTTTCTTTAAAGGGGAATAAAGGCAGATATAGAAAATGTGTCTAGGTTCATGAATCTCTTGAAGTCATTTTTGGACTGTCTTTCCAAGCGTGCAGCTCTCTCACATAGGCATGGTAGGTTAAGCTACAGTACGTCTCAGTGTCATGACTCCCCTTCACTGAAGCAATAGATATAACTTTGTGGAATAGCAAAAATGTACAGGAAAAACAAATCTCTGTCATGGCAATACTAAAGTGGGAAACCTCAATGGATTATGATACATAGCGTTTGCATTTTATGTTATACTGTACATTTCGGTTGTGGTTTCCCAATTGTACCTTTTCTGACGTTTCAGCCAAGATGAGGAAATAGCAGGCTTACTGCGCATGCATTTCCCTTACTGTGTGAGCATTATTTTACCATCAAAGTATTTATTTTAACATCAAACCGAACATGCTGTCAATTTCTTTTTTTTTACATGCTCACTCACCACAACCCATTGATTTTTAGCTGAAGTTAGTAATGTTATTTGAAGAAAAAAATACAATCCATGATTCATTCTTAGGAAACCACTGACTTATTTCAGGGTGAGGTATATAAAAGGTGCAATTATCTTTTAATTAATCAGCTTTAATAAATAGCATGAAATAATAATAGCAAAAATGACTGTGTGTGTGTTCATGGTTTGGGTTTGTATTGAGTGCTGGTGAATAGCAGGTCTGTGCAGGTAGATAGGGAGAGCGAGCTGTTCAGCAGTCATTTGGCTTGCAGGTAGAAGCTGTCTCAGAACCTGTTGGTCTTAGACCTGAAGCTCCAATACCATGTGCCAAATGCTACATTGACTCATTAACTGCAAGCTTCAGGCGATGTATATCTTGACAATATGTGTGTTGAGTATTAGAAGGTTTTCTCCTTCTTTGTCAGGTATAAAGAGTGCAGACCAGAATGAGCTGGCTCTGATAGCCACTCCGCCTCAGAAAAACTTCATTTTTTTTGTGGGGGACTTCAAGCTGCTCAACACACTGCTGTCCCGGGTGGCTCCACGAGTGTGTTCCAGCTCTGGTGGAGTGTATGCTAGTGATGGTAAATGCACACCGCCGTATGTTGCATTGGAAGACATGGTGCTCAGTACAACACGTTAGTCTGCTCCTCTGTAACGACCATCTATATGTATCTCCCTGCCTTTGTTGTCCCTTTTCTCTCTCCGTTTCTGGCAGAGGCCTTCTCCGGTCCTTCGAACCTCCAGTTCACAAGCCAGACCTCGGATTCGCTCAGGTTCCGGTGGACTTCCGCCGGGGGGCCTGTGAGTGGCTACGTGGTGCAGTACACGCCCCTGTCTGGCCTGGGGCAGCCAATCACAGCAGAGCTGCGTCAGGTGTGTGTTGCCTGTTGGGCGTGTGCGGGAGGGTGTGGTGTTCATTCCTGACTCAGGGGATGGGCAGCAGGCTGCAGCACATACTACTCATGTGACCCAAACACTGGTAGATCGTTGCAGTTTCGGTCGCCTGCAGACAGAGAGGAATTGGGTTCAGCAGGAACACGTTTTAATGGGGAGATCTAGAGTTTGATCCTTGTTTCTGAGCAGATTTGACATTGGCAGGAAAACCGCAAAATTCCCTTTGTCTGTGTGTGTGGGTGTGTCTGTGTGTGTGTATGTGTATGTGTGTGTTCACGGGTCTTTAAGTGTGTGTGTGTGTGTGTGTGCATGTGTGCGTGCATTCTTGACTCATGATAATGAAAATTGTCCTGGATCAGCCTGTGAACATGTACCACAGACAAAGCCTCTGACAGTTGTTGCCATGACATTGAATACCCATTCATAGCAGTAGCATTGTATGTTGCAGCACAAGTGAAATCCTAATGATCCATCATCTTTTTGGAGATGCAGTTCTAGAGTGTACACACACACACACACACACACACACACACACACCTAGTTTCTTTAGTAGAATGCAGACTCTGGTCAGAAAACTACTGAAACTGCAGCCCGATCAGCAACCTGAGGTTTGTAATACTGTCTTTCTCTGTAGCAATGGACCTCTTTCCTCTGTCTCCCCTACAGGAGACTGTGTCTGCAGGTCAGAGGAGCTTTGTGGCCAAAGAGCTGAAGTCAGGGACAGACTACCTTGTGACAGTGATTGCCCAGTACCCCAACAGTGTGGGGGAGTCTGTATCTGCTAAGTCACGAACTAGTGAGTACAAAGAGCAAAGGAGGGGGAAGGGAGATGAGACCCTTCACAGCCAAGGAACAACCAGGTAGTACGCAGAGAGGATGGAGGAAGAGGAGGGGGGTTGAACATGGGTTGAGAGTGACATTTCAAAAAATGTTCAGTTACATGTGACCGACAGGTGTGGATAGGGAAGGTATGGGGATGAAATGAAGAAGCAAGATTACTTCATAAATGGATTTTTATCTTTTCACTGAATCTCTGTTTTAGATGAGTACTGGATACAATATAAACACTGCCTTTCTTTCCTCACGTCATATCATCCCCTCCATCCAACTCTGTCTTTCTTAAGTTTAAAATTTTATTTACTCCCTTTTTCTTCCCAATGAGTCACTTACTCATGTGAGGTAAAACAATCATCCTCATAGGACACATCTGCCTCTCGTCTCTCCTTGTTGTCCAAAATCATCCCTCCTTATCATCCTACATCATCCTTCCGTCTCCTCCTACATTATAGCTCCTTTTTTTATCCCCACACACGCCCAACTTACACAGACACACACCTGACAAATATGAGAATATAAGTCTGCATAAATAAGCCTGTGCATTAGTTCCCTTGACCATCACAGGCCTGTGTGTGTGTGTGTGTGTGTGTGTGTGTGTGTGTGTGTGTGTGTGTGTGTGTGTGTGTGTGTGTGTGTGTGTGTGTGTGTGTGTGTGTGTGTGTGTGTGTGTGTGTGTGTGTGTGTGTGTGTGCGTGCGTGTATACCTACGTTTGTATATATGATGTGGCCAAATGCACAGCTGTTCCTGTCTAAGGTTGTCCCACTTTCAAAGGTGAGATCTTACCTGTCTTTAGCAAACCAGCCTTCTTCACTCCTCATTCCAGCCCTGTATAAGGGACTGTAGAAGGAGGTACTGTCTGCACAATTAAACATGTTGCACAAACAATCAGCAAACACCATGATTCCCCTTGAATCCTTAAGGATTCCACTTCCACAATGTTGTCAATTGATTTGTTCCTCCCGGTCTTAAATTCCAGTGACCTCCCTGGATCACAACGCCACGGCCAGCGCCATTGTTATATATGAACATACCTAAGATCACTTATGACATTCATACACACCCATATCCATATTTACATACATGCATATCTGCATACTCTCACACACACAACCCTCACCTATAACTGAGCAGCCTGTTACCCAACCCAAAAGCGACCTTGAGTCCCATATCCACATTAACATACAGTGAATGCTTACCCAAAAGTGACCCCCAACACCCAATTTAACTCCCTTTTGACTCCATCTCTCCAAATTCCAGAGATTTAACCATCTTTTCAGTACACTACAATTTTTTCATCTCAGTTTACAATACATCTCTGTCTTGCTATGATGCTTTACTAAATATTTGAACCTTTCCAGTGGTACAATCTCTTCTGATGTAGCCTTACAGATTAACGCTTTACCCAAGAGAATAACCATATTTTCCATTGATTGACCATGAAATCAAAAATCTGTATTTTCTGTATGTTCATCTCAGTAGAGATACCGTGACCCAACAACCAATTCTGAACTTAAAAGATACATATAACATACTGGTCAGTTTTAGCTAAGCATGGTTTTTAATAGGTGACAGACTGTAGAAGTGAATCATGTTATGTTGTTTTAATTTCTGCTTCCATTCTTTTGGAGGGGCTGCAATGATCTAATTATACTTTTGATTGGAATATGAATCTCCATATACCTGAATGAGTTGATCATTGATTGAAACAAAAAAAAGTTTATAATGCTCAAACTTTGCGATGATCATCCGTGTTACCTTGGTTGTGTTATTGCGTGCTCTGATTTGGTGCGCTCTTTGAAAGGTATTGCTTTTCAGTCTTAGGCGGTAGCTATGAAGTGGTTTGCATGAAGTTTTTATCCAGACGTTTCGGCTGTCTGGTTTTCTGTGATCTGGTTTTCTGGAATTCATCAGAAAATTGAGTTCTCCCTCGTTCCTCATGTAATTCCTACAACGATAATTTTAATCTTTGGTTTTCAACCAATGCCTTCTCCATGTTGGAATCAAGGATATTCACTATAGTTGCAAGTGTTTTGTTTTGTTTATGTAGAGGGATAATTTCATTCTGACTAAACTCTAGGCTTGTTTGTAATCAATTAACCTCCTCATGAATCTTTTCAGGTGTTGCATAGATTCTGGCCGGAGCACTTAAATATACTTCAAAAGCAAGTAGATCTTTGTTATGAGTAGACAAGTCTTTCTGCTTTTTTTGAGCGGGTATGTGTCTTTATGTCTAGGTTTGGCATCAGGTGTCCTTCAGAGATGTTGAGTGTGTGAGTTTGACTTACAAATTGTTTGTATTTTGTACAACCCCGTTTCCAAAAATTTTGGGATGCTTTGTAAAATGTAAAGAAGAATAGAATGCAATGATGTGCAAATCATATCAACACTATATTCAATAGAAAATAGTACAAAGACAACATATCAAATGTTAAACCTGAGAAATCGTCAAGGTTGAGAGACAGGACACAAGGCACAGAGCTGGAATACATCCTTTTAATTGGTACCACAAAACAACAAAAAGAGCGGTAAAACCGAGAACTCAAGGGCAGCAACCACAGACAGCTAACTCCAAACAATGATCCACAAACTGAAGGTCCAAAAGGGCAACTTACATAGGGTCCCCAATTAGAGGCAACATGGAGCAGTTGCCTCTAATTGGGGCCAATCAAAACAGCAGTGCTGAGATGCCTAGAGGCACCTCTGCAGTCAGTCCCTGACTGTGGCCCCCAGGCGCATAGAGATGCCTAGAGGCCCCCAGCCAGGACCTGACAGAAATGTTTTTTGAAAAATATATGCCCGCTTCTTTCGATGCCAGCAACACGTTTCAAAAAAGCTTGGATGGGGCAAAAAAGGCTGAAAATGTTGTGTAACTCCTCCCCCCCGCGTAAAACGATTTTTTAGACAACTGCCACATCATCAACAACCTTGTCCTTTATTTCCACAGAGCACAGAATATACTCGGTGATGTGCTTCGGGTCCCTGCTATTGTGAAAATAGCAATGCCGACTGTTTCAAGCTAGGACCCAGTATCTCTATTCCTGTGTTGATTAGAAATAGAAGGAATCGTGTGCATGCAACTTATAAAGTAAACTTGGCTATTCTGTTAACTGTAACACTTCAACCTACTAGTCCAGGAACCCCTATTATATCTATTAAGCTGGCTTTACTTAATATCAGATCTCTCCCCAACAAATTATTCTTGGTAAATGGCATTAT
The DNA here is from genome assembly GCA_016801175.1 of Esox masquinongy. Taxonomy (NCBI): domain Eukaryota; kingdom Metazoa; phylum Chordata; class Actinopteri; order Esociformes; family Esocidae; genus Esox; species Esox masquinongy. The sequence goes on from JACXGI010000257.1 coordinate 142,469, forward strand.
AATATCCTACAACCTAGATTTTGTGTTTCTCACTGAAACGATAGATTGTAGTGCTACTGTTCCTAACGAGACAGCACCTGAAAAATGTGGCTATATGAATATGTGTCGAAATGATAGGAAAGGAGGAGGAGTGGCTGCCCTATTCAAAGATACATTCCAGTGCAAAGAAAATACACTAGGTAATTTTATTTCTTTTGAATACTTCTGTTTTACATTGAAGGGTACCCCCAAAAATGTGTTTTTAACCATTTACAGACCTCCACGATATTCTGCAAATTTTATTGATGATTTTGCCGAACTACTCTCTGTTATATCAGTTGATTATAACTTGTTTATTATTACAGGGGATTTTAACATCCACATAGATAATAGTACGAACAATAATGCCAAAGAACTTTTTGCACTACTTGACACTTTTGATCTCACTCAACATGTGAGAGCGTACACACACTCGAGGCCACATTCTAGATCTGGTTATCTCTAAAGAATATTAGATATTTCTCGATATTTCCTCTGTCATGGTTAAAGACTTGGCCCTGTCTGATCATTTCTGTGTCTTTTTTGATTCACTTATCACCCCGAATGTTCCAGTAAACTCTGTTTCTGTTAAGAAAAGGTACATTAATGAGAGTACCAATGCTCAGTTGATGTACTCCTGGATATTTTTATGCCAAAATATTGAATGTCATAGATCGTGTTGCACTGGTAAAGGTAAAGAAAACTATGAGCAAACAGAAAACACCATGGAGAACCACCATGGTGGTAAGCGCCCTGAAAAGAGAATGAAGGAAAGCAGAACGTAAGTGGAGGAAAACTAAACTTCAAATCCACTATGACATCTATAAACAAAGCCTTGGTAGCTTCAACAATGAGTTACGCAGGGCCAGACAGCAACAATTATCTGGAATGATCAACAAGAATGTCAACAATACCCGCACTCTATTTGTCATGGTCGACAAGCTTACAAATCCAATAAAGCAGATAGCATCAGAACTCATGTCCACTGTGAAATGTAATGAATTTGCGTGTTTCTTTAGTGAAAAAATTTAAAGTATTAAACGGACCATCAGAACTACACAGTCTAACAAGGACACTGTGCCGTCACCACGACCACCAAGACATAACTTGGTTATTATGTCGCAATTTAATACAATTGATCAAAACTCCCTAGAAGAAACAGTTCGACATCTTAAAGCTTACACATGTTGTCTCGACACACTGCCATCAGACTTTTTTAAAACAATTTTTAACTCTATAACAATGGACCTACCGCAAATAGTTAATAGCTCTCTGCAATCAGGCATTTTCCCAACATCTCTAAAAACAGCTGCCATTAAGCCCCTATTAAAAAAGAGAACACTGGATGCATCTATAGTGAACAACTATAGAGCTGTATCAAATTTGTGACCTCAAGCGGTCTTTTAGACAAATTAGTTACTTTGTCACCATTGGTAATCATGAATCTGATAGGGTGGCTATGACATGCGGCGTTTCCCAGGGATCAGTTCTCGGTCCGATTCTGTTCAATCTCTATATGCTAACTCTGGGCCAAATTCTACAGAACAACAACATTAACTACCACAGCTATGCCGATGATACTCAAATATATATGGCTCTCGAACCGTATGACAGCAGCTCAATAGACTCTCTGTGTCACTGTATAGAGCACAACAAAAATAAAATAACAAGTATTAGTAAAGAGCTGGATTCTCGGGCCCTAAAAACCAGGGATCAAGTGCGTAATCTTGGTGTTCTGATAGACCTCACATTTAACAGTCATATCAAACCGGTCACCAAAACAGCATTCTATCTATCTATCTATCTTAAAAATATAGCCAGAATCAAAGGCTTGGTGTCCCAAAAAGACCAAGAGAAGCTCATCCATGCTTTTATCTCTAGTTGGGTTGATTACTGTAATGGCCTCTTTACTGGACTCCCCAAAAAGACTGTAAAACAGCTGCAGCTCATTCATAATGCTGCTGCTAGAATGTTAACCAGGACCAAGAGAACAGAGCACATCACGCCGGTTCTTAAATCTTTGCATTGGCTTACAGTCAGTTACAGAATAGATTTTAAAGTGGTGCTTTTAGTTTATAAATCTCTGAATGGTTTAGGACCCGAATATATTCCTGATATGTTTGAAGAATATAAACCGAGCAGGGCTCTTAGATCCATGAACACAGGTCAGCTAGTAGAGCCCAGAGTCCAAACTAAACATGGAGAAGCTGCGTTTAGCAGTTATGCTGTACACAACTGGAATAAACTACCAGAAGATTTTAGACGTGCCCCAAACGTATCAGTTTTTAAATCCCGGTTAAAAACACTTCTCTTTTCACGTGCCTATGACTGAGCACTTAAACTTAACCACACTGTTTAGCCTTACAGCTTTTATAGCTTCCTATGTTTTTATCCCGTTTTTATTATTTTTATATTTTCTTATTCTATTTTTTATTATTGTGATGTTGTTTTGATGTTTTCATTTGAGTATTTGTTTTTATGCTATTGTATTTTTTATATTTTTTCTTATTCTTTGTAAAGCACATTGAATTACTTCTATGTGTGAATTGTGCTATATAAATAAACTTGCTTGCTTGCTAACGCTAAAAAAACCTGGTGGAACATCTCACTACTAATTATTGGCAACAGGTCAGTAACATGATTGGGTATAAAAAGAGCATCCCACTTCACCACTCTGGTGATAGACTGCGCGGGCAAATAGTGCAGCAATTTAAGTATAACGTTTCTCAATATAAAATTGCAAAGAGTTTGGGGATCTCATGATCTACGGTACATAATATCATTAAAAGATTCAGAGAATGTGGAGAAATCTTTGTACACAATGGACAAGTCCGAAAACCAATATTGGATGGCCGGGATCTTTAGGCCCTCAGACGGCACTGCATTAAAAACAGGCACGATTCTGTAGTGGACATCACTGCATGGGCTCAGGAACACTTCCGAAAACCATTGTCTGTGAACACAGTATGTTGCTGCATCCACAAATGCAAGTTAAAACTCTACCATGCAAAGAAGAAACCGTAAATAAACAAGATCCAGAAACGCGGCCGCCATTTCTGGGCCCAAGCTTATTTGATGATGGACTGTGGCGAAGTCGAAAACTGTCCTCTGGTCTGACGAATCAAAATTAGAAATCATTTTTGGGAATCATGGATACCGTGTCCGTCGTGCTAAAGAGGACAGGGACCATCCGGCTTCTTATCAGCACACAGTTCAAAAGCCAGCATCCGTCATGGTTTGGGGGTGCATTAGTGCACATGGCATGGGTGACTTGCTCATCTCTGAAGGCACCATTAATGCGGGAACAATATATACATGTTTTGGAGCAACATATGCTGCCATCTAGATGGCGTCTTTTTCAGGGAAGGCATTACTTTTTTCTGCAAGACAATGCCAAACCACATTCTGCACGGATTTCAACAGCATGGCTCCGTAGTAAAAGAGTCTGGGTGCTAAACTGGCCTGCCTGCTGTCCAGACTTGTCGCCCATTGAAAACATTTGGCGCATTATGAAATGAAAAATACGACAAAGGAGACCCTGAACTGTTGAGTTTAATCCTATATCAGGCAAGAATGGGAACTGTTGAAATCTTATATCAAGCAAGAATGGGAACACATTTCACTTTCAAAACTACAGAAATTGGTCTTCTCAGTTCCCAAACACTTACAGAGTATTATTAAAAGAAGAGGTGATGCAACACCGTGGTTAACATTCCCCTGTCCCAATGCTATTGAAACATGTTGCTGGCATCAAATTCAAAATGGGCATGTATTTTTCCAAAAACAATAACAACCAATCAAATTTGAAATTTTTTTTCCCAAATTCCATCAAAATGTCTCATGCCCCACCAGAGAACACAATACACTAGATCATGTGTGCACAAACATTCCGGAGGCTTACAAAGCCATTCCCCTCCCCCACATGGGACAGTCTGATCACCTTTCACTGTTCATACTCCCCAAGTATTTACCCCTCATTAGACTTGTGAAACCATCAGTGAGGACAGTCAGTGTGGCCAGAGGGGTGAGACTCACTTCTACAGCACCAGTTTTAACACACAGACTGGAGTTTGTTTACCACTCAAGCCACCCTTGACATCCATACGGACATTGAAACATATGCTTCCTCCGTTCTGGATTACATCAACATCTCCATCAACAATGTCTCCACCCATAAACTAATTAGGACCTTCCCCAACCATAAGCCGTGGATGAACAGAGAGGTCCGACAACTGCTAAAGGCACGCAACGCTGCTATCAGCTTCTACTGCTACACAATTCGAGAACATTCTGACGAACTGCCCAGCAGATCACTAGTGCCCAGCTCTCAGCCATCGTAGACCTCCAGTGCAAGGGATGTATGCACAGGGCGTGCGCCATCATCAGAGACCCTTAACATCCATGCCACAAATTGTTTGCCGTCGTACCATCAGGCAGGCGGTACAGGTCTCTTTGTTTCTGTACCAGCAGGCTCAGGAACAGTTTCTTTCCATCTACTGTAACCCTGCTGAACTCTGTGACCCATCACTAACCATACCAACCTGCCCAATGCTTAGTACTGCCTCACAGGGACCTTGTTGCACTGCTCCCTTGTACTGCTGGACTCTGACACTGCCTTGCACAGTATAATAAGCCAGTTCTCAGTTGTTACATCTACGTGTCTACTTCAGGAACCTCATTGCTGCTATACCTGCATTTCAGTCGCACATGCCACCCTGCACCTTCAATTTGCCTGCACTGTACATTTCGAATTACCATTGTACTTGTTTTTTTTTTGCACAGTCAGAATTGCCATTTGTACTTGCATTTGCCTCATTGTACAACTATTAATTTCCCACTTGTGCATACGTATACTTAATACTTGTAAATTTTCTGCCTTCCCCATTTGCACTTCTGTTTAGATGCTAACTGCATTTCGTTGTATTGTACTCGTACTGCTCAATGACAATAAAGTTGAATCTAATCTAATCATTTCTCAGTTTCAACATTTGATATGTCGTCTTTGTACAGTTTTTTATTGAATATAGGGATAAATTATTTGCACATCATTGCATTCTGTTTTTATTTGCATTTTACACAGCATCCCAACTGGTTTGGAAATGGGGTTCTAGATTCTAATTACCTTACCTGGGACATTGCCCTCATACTTGACATAAGTGACCTCAGGGTTACGTCATCAGCAGCCCCTTTGCCGCTATATCATTCCTCATTATTGTCCTACATCATCCCTCCATATATTTCTACATCATGTGTCTCTTGTCCTACATCGTCCCCGCCTCTGCTCCTATATCGTTCCTCCATATTGTCCCACATCATATCTCCCTATGGTCCTACGTAATCCCTCCCAAACATCCTACATGATACCTCACTTTCCTCTTTCATCTTCCCTCACAGTCCTCCTCCATGATCCTTCCCCATCCGCCTACATCATTCTTCTCTCTGCTCCTACATCATCCCTCCCTATTGTCCTGCATCATCCCTCCGTATTGTCCTACATCATCCCTCCCTCTGCTCCTGCATCATCCCTCCCTATCGTCCTACATCAACCCTCTCCATGCCTTGTTTGTTAGAGTCTCTAGCGGGGGTGTCTGGTTTCCGCCTGGCGGAGGCCGGGTTCTTCTCTCTCTCTCTGATCTGGGATGCCCCCACCTCACAGATCCAGGGCTACCGACTCACCTATGGACCCAGAGGTAAGACTTGCACACACACACACACACACACACACACACTAATAAACACCCACAATCCAAATGCTCCCTCAAGAATATTGAGTTTTTTCCACAAGAGGACATACCCACAACATTTAGTGGGTCTGCATGTCATGGTGCCTAGTGAACAGTCATTATAAAACACTTAACTCCTCACACAGTTCTTGTTGCCAGGTAAGCGTGTTACAGAGAGAGATGAGAGGTAGTGGGAAATAGGACATTGGGGTTACTTTGCTGCACTGCTGTGAAGATTGATGTTGTCTCAACTTATACAGCCCTCCGGCACTCCCTGTCTGTCAGACAAGTATTGCATTAACCAATCATTACCACAAATATCACATACACTTTCATGGAGGGTTTACAGATAGCAGGGGAGAGTAGAGGAGGGCGATGTCAGGTTCTGGATGTAGTGATTGGATGTAAAGGCTGAATCTGAAGAGGACAGAGTGTTGCTATAATTCTTCATAATGAGAGATAATGGCTGTGTTGTTGATAGAGCCCCCAGGATATCCCCCCATTACACACACACACACACACACACACACACACACAAACCATAAATGAGTCATTCGGAGCGGGGCAGAAGGAGTGCCAGTCTCACTTGGAGAACCTTTAGGAGTGTGTTTTAAATGAGCTCCCTGTGTATTCTGTAATGAGAGGGGAGATTTTTCTTCCTGTCTCTGTGTCTTCCACTGCAAGTAACTGCATGCCCACCTGGGACACCCACACGCACAGTACCACATGACACCACCCACCCCCACCCTCTACCACATAGCCCTTGTCAAGACTGTCTGTGGTAGGGTGAAGACCTGTGCCCATGGCTGCAGGCAACATATTACTGTCAAGTTGGCATGTTGCCTTGGTGACAAATCCACAGGGTGGGGCTGGGTGGAGTGGGTCAGACAGCCTGAGACACACAAACACTCGCTTACACACACACTGTTCTCCAGACTGTGTTCACACACCTCAGATCAGATGCAGAAGTGCAGATGTGCACTTGTGAGATGTGCATAGTGAGTTGAACTAGCCCTTTTGTGATTGGCTGGCTGTTATTTAATGACAGGTCAGCCTGCTGCCCAGCTGTTGGAGCAGTCTCTGCCTGCTGATTCCACCTCCGTCAACCTGAAGAAGCTCCTCCCAGACACAGAGTATGTTCTCACCCTCTTCCCACTCTTCCCCCGAAACTCTGCCCCCTCCGCCACCCTCACCTCACGCACATGTAAGTACTGTACACCACAACCCTGTCCTATCTCCTTCACACAGTACTGTACACCACAGCCCTGTCCTATCTCCTTCACACAGTACTGTACACCACAACCCTGTCCTATCTCCTTCACACAGTACTGTACACCACAACCCTGTCCTATCTCCTTCACACAGTACTGTACACCACAACCCTGTCCTATCTCCTTCCCACAGTACTGTACACAACAACCCTGTCCTATCTCCTCCACACAGTACTGTACACCACAACCCTGTCCTATCTCCTTCACACAGTACTGCACACCACAACCCTGTCCTATCTCTTTCACACAGTACTGTACACCACAACTCTGTCCTATCTCCTTCACACAGTACTGTACACCACAACCCTGTCCTATCTCCTTCACACAGTACTGTACACCACAACCCTGTCCTATCTCTTTCACACAGTACTGCACACCACAACTCTGTCCTACTCTGTCCAAAAGCTGTTGATCATCTGAACCTTATTTCAGAACGTGAACTGTGTTTGTGTTTGTGTCCGTCTGTTTTTGTGTGTATCTTTATGTGTGTGTCTGTTTCTGTGTGTCTGTGTGTTTGTCTATTTGTGTCTGTTTTTGTGTGTGTCTGTATGTGTGTGTCTGTTTCTGTGTGTGTCTGTATATGTCTGTGCATGTTGGTTTGTGTGTGTTTGTGTGTGTTTGTTTCTTTGTCTGTCGGTGTCTGTTTCTGTATGACTGGTTGTGTCTGTGTGTGTGTGTGTCTCTGTTACTGTGTGTGTTTGTGTGTGTGTGTCTGTCTGTTTCTGTGTGTTATCTGTATATGTCGGTGTCTGTTTCTGTGTTACTGATTGTGTGTGTGTGTGAGGTTGTGTCTGTGTTGGTGTATGTCTGTCTGTCTGTCTGTCTGTGGTTGTGTCTGTATGTGTGTGTCTGTCTGTTTGTGTGTGTGTCTGTATGTGTCGGTGTCTGTTTCTGTGTGACTGGTTGTGTGTGTGTATGTGTGTCTATCCGCGTGTGTGTGTGTGTGTGTGTGTGTGTGTGTGTGTGTGTGTGTGTGTGTGTGTGTGTGTGTGTGTGTGTGTGTGTGTGTGTGTGTGTGTGTGTGTGTGTGTGTGTGTGTGTGTGTTGCAGTACGCCTGGAGGCGGCCCAGCAGCTGTCAGTAGAGACATTGTCAGAAAGTAGCGTCCGGGTCCTGTGGAGAAGAGTGGGTGGAGCCAGGGCCTATAGACTGGTCTGGGGACCCTTCGCAGGTGAGAGCTGTTGGTAGAGCATGGTGCTTGGAACCCCAGAGGCTGTGGGTCCCAATGGGGACCAGGTTGGAAATCTATCCACTCAATACTGTAAGTCGCTCTGGATAAAGACGTCAGCTAAATGACTAAAATGTAAATGTAAGTTAGCGGCAAATGAGAGAGCGGTATATCCATGTATACCCATTGACCAATCAGTTTAACCTCATTACAGTGTGCATACACTGAAGGGTTGTTCTTCAAATGCTTAGGCCGTATTTCATTTGGGAGAACCAGCTAGGTTGTTAATACTTTGTGTCATAAGGAGTCAGTAAAACAGCGTGTGACAACAACTGTCCATGTCCCTTTCTGTCACCCTTCATTACCTTTACTGCCACTCCTCTTTTCCTCCACCCCCCCACCCCACCCTGACTCTCCCAGGTCGTAATGTGGATTCTGTGGAAGTGCCTGGAGACAGTGAGATGACACACACCCTGTTGAACCTGCAGCCAGACACGGAGTACATTGTCACTGTCATCGCCCTCTACGAGGACAGCATAGAGGGCCCTGCTGCCACTGCTACATTCAAGATAGGTAGAGAGCTCTACACTCATGTGCACACTGCAGACATGCACAGAGGAACCGGACAAGGTGCCTCCTGGTGGGACACACGGGTAAATGGAGGTATACTGGCTGTCTCTCTGAGACCTGTGTGTTCTCCATGCAGAGAGTCTGGAGCAGCAGGTGCTGAATGTAGCCAACGCTGGCCCCTCCTCAATCCGCCTTACCTGGAACCTCATCCAGGCTGCCAGGGGCTACCGTCTGGAGTGGAGACAGGTCCAAGGTCTGACACACACACACACACGCACGCATACATATCCACACGCACACGCACGCCCACACACACCCATGAGACCATCCATGTTCACACATCCTAATCTTCATCCCTTCTCAGGTGGCCGAGTGCAGAGTCAGGTGTTGTCCAGGACCACCACTAGCTATGACCTGACAGGGCTGCAGCCCAGCACGGAGTATGTCATCACCTTGTTCACCCTGTATGAGGGTCGAGAGGAGGCCACCCCTGTCTCCACCTCTTCTACAGGTCAAGGGACACTTGATTTAGCGCCTTTGATGATCTACATTTACGTTCATGTTGAACCCATTATTCATTCATTCATTCATTCATTTCTTCTTATTATTAGATTAGATTAGTCACATAGGCTAATCAACCAGTCACACAGATTATTATTAGTTTCCTCGTTTTACTGACTTCTGTCCTGTTGCCTGTTGTGTGCAGTGGAGCAGCCTGTGGGAAGGGTGTCAAACCTGCGAGTGGTAGAGTCCCTCGGTAGCACAGTGAGACTGGGATGGACAGGGGTTGCCGGGGCCACAGAGTACCGTATCCTCATAGTCAATACTGAAGGTAAGTCTCAAATTACACTGTTTCTTACCTACAGTATATAGTCAACTGCTTTTGATCAGAGGCCACATATCCCATTTGAAGAAATATCAATTAATAATTAAAATGTATTTTATTTAGCCCTTTTAATGTCAGAAGATGTCATATACTTGTATATTTTACTTGTTATTTTAATTTAAATTTTTCTTTTACAAATGCATTGGCTTTCAGGTTGTGTTTCTGAATACTACCATAGTAGCTTTTGTCAGCGTTGCTGAGTTAGTAATAGTAACATCTTGAGTAAGCAAGATGCCTGTTGTTCACAATGGGCCAACCTTTCCATTGATGCATGGAGTAGAATGCAAAGTATATTGCTTCCTTATGTCAGTTGCCTTGAATGGTCATCATTTTAAACTGTGTTTTAGATATCTAAACTGTTTGGTGATAGGCCTGCCAATTACTTGCTGCTCTTTAGAGCCATGTTTGAGATCTTGATGAAAGTAGAGGCTTTTTTGCATGGATGAGGCATCTAATTTAAGTTTTGGAGCTTCAACCAACATATGCAATTCAAACTGTGGTTTGTTGAGATTCTTTCTTGAAACATCCTTTTCACTGTTGTATGGGGAAATATACACAAAAATACACATTTTCCAAGCAGATTCATCATGGCTTGATGACAGTCAACAACCTTTTTGCTTCTTTAATTGTTGTGTTCTCTGACCTTCATCATTTTGATAGATGACTAAGGGAGTTGGTGTCACCTCATATTTATACCCCGCTTAGGGGTTCCTCATGACTCGGATGAACTTGAAATTGCTGTATAAATCAATAGGAAGAACTTTTAGGGGTCCCAATTATCACACATGTTTTTGAGATATATATTTCTAGGTTTTCTTTCTTTGAACAATTTTCCCTCAATTAAATGTTATAGTTCTACAACTGCATAATTGTATTAAGTAGCCTATAAACAACAATTAAAATGTTACTCTACACTACTATTGCCCCCTCTGCTTTTGCCCCTTATTAAACTCTACTATTTCACCCTTCTGAATGGGAGTGACACAGGATGACATTTGTTTAATTAATAACAAAAATAATAGACAGGCACGTGCACATAGACCTTATGTGATTTTTTTTAACTGTAAAACAATAGTTTGTATTTTTGGCATTGAGGACCTTAATTTAGTTGGTCAGACTGAACTCAGATACATAATGATACCCACATGCTCACTTGACTCAAGGGAAGTAAATAAAGGTTGTCATTGCCAAAATCCTGAACTATTAATTTAACATTCTGTTGGCCCTGGGGGTAGAAGATATGAGGCTCTGTCTGCTAGAGGGTAGCAGCGTGAATTGCTCAGTGCTCAGATGGCTGAGGTCTGTGATGATCTCTGTGGCACCACTGTGTGGAGTTAATGTCCTGGAGGTCAGGCAACGTGCCCCCCATGGTGCATTGGGCTGACCTCTTCAACCTCTGAAGAGCCGTATTATCAGGGCAGTGCTGGCAATGTAGCCTAATAGTATGCTCTCCATGGTACATCTCCAGACGTATGTTAAGCTTGCATTTGGTCTAATAAAGGCTTAAGAATGACTCTCTCGCCGTGTCACATTGTGAAAATAATGATATTGGCCCATTTTTGACCATCCACTGTTAGCACAAACTGAGGAGACCCGCAGTATCCCTGGAAGCCAGACGACACTTGACCTTAAGGATCTGAAGGAGGGCGTGTCTTATGGGGTCAGCGTGACAGCTTCAGTGGGAGACTATGAAGGGGACCCAGTCACTGTCTACATTAAAGCAGGTAAAAACACACTGATACATGCTCTGGCCTGTGTGAGACACATTGAATGGGTGCACAACTTGACTCAGGCTGCAGTGTGTTTGCCAGTTTAGTACAGCACAGTGCTGCAGCTGTATGATGAATGACTGCCTGTGATACTGAGGAGAGCTGAGGCAAGCCTAGACAGACATGGCAGAAGAGTTGGCTAGTGGTGTAGGATAGGACACACGGGTTGATGAGCAGGTAGGGAAAGGCAAAGTGTTTTTAACGGGAGGGAAAATATTTAGTGTTGGTTGTCCGCTGAACATAAATGCTGTTCTAAATATTTGATTTTAGAACAAGCATTGGGGAAAGTGACTAACCTGCGTGTGACAAACACCAATGGTCGGCGTCTCCGGATTGCCTGGACAGGAGTTCCTGGGGCAACAGGGTACAGGTTCACTTGGAGACAAGGCAACAGTAAGTAATGAATTAGAGATTTGGGGATAACCTAGTCAATTGTTGTGTTATGGTAAGATACAGTTATTATAACAGCAGTCCCTTTGTTGTATGTCGCCCTGTTGTCTAGATGCTGATCAGTCCCTGTGTGTCTTTAACAGTGTTCATCACTTCTGTTGTAGATGCTCAGCAGTCCATTGTTCTGGGGCCAAATACCATCTCCCACACAGTGGAGGGGCTGGAGCCCGGCGAGACTGTGGTCCTGGGTGTAGCGCCTATGATTGGCCAGCGCATCGGGGAGGTGGTCACTCTCTCAGCCAGGACCAATGGGAGCAACGGCTCAAGCTCAGTTAGCGGCCTGCGTGTCGTTGATGTCACCTCCAGGAGGATACACATCACGTGGTCACCCTTCTCCAGGGCGACAGGCTACAAGATCACCTGGCGCAGTGGGGATGGTAAGCCTGGTCACGCTGAATGAGATGGATGCCGTCTGACATATAAATCCCTATGGATTCTTGCCTCAGGTCTCAGAGGAATTGACGGATCAATCAACACATTGTGGGGGAGGTGCGTAGTTGTTGCGGTAGTCAAACCCCAGTAGGGTTTATCTCTCTGCCTAACCCTATCTCTACAGGGGAAGAGTTCTCCAGCACTGTGGCTGCTGATCGCACCTCTTACATCATCGGAGACCTTCAGGAAGACTCCCCCTACCAGGTGTCCGTCACTACTCTGATTGGCTCTAGAGAAGGACGCCCCACCATCTTGAACACCAAAACAGGTAGCGAATGAGTGTTTTTTTTTATGCATGGCCCAGGGCCACAGGAAGGCGGAGTCACACAATTTTGAACTCTCTATTGATCCTTAATAGATATGTCCTACGTGGTGGCCATCCAAAATGAATTGGCTTATTGGCTTCATGACAACTTTGATCCCTAACCTCTACCGCTTCTCTTCTTGATAGACCCAAGTAGAAATGGCTATGTTTCAACCACATGTTAACTGCTCCATTTGCACTCTCTGTCCTCAGAGTCAGACCAGAGAGAGGTGGGAACCGTGACCTCACTCAAAGTCCAGGAGTCCCCTGGTGAGGTTGTCACGGTAACATGGGTGGGCGTGCAAGGAGCAACAGCCTATCGTGTGGCTTGGAAGAGAACTGATGGTTAAGGATGTTTTCAAATCTCAGAATTTAAAAAGAAATCTAAATTATATTTCTTTGATAATTAATTATTATACAATGTACTATTAATAGCTAATTTTCCTTTCCATTCACCCTTAACGTACGGTGTATTGGTAAAACATGGCAGCCATTTTGTGCCAGACCGCTCACCACTGCCCCCCTTTGTTTGTGTAGGTGGGGAGGAGAGGAGCCAGCTGGTGGGTGGTGACCGGACATCGTTTGACCTGAAGCAGCTGGACCCAGGGGCTCAGTATGAGGTGCAGGTTATAGCCCTGGTCCAGAAGAGACAGGGAACCCCAGTCTCTGTCAGAGTCACCACATGTGAGTGGTGTTATACACTACTGTCCTCAAGAAAATACACTTTATTTGAGTTACGGCAGTCATGACTCATTACCTCTGTCAAATTCCACTTGACCACCTAGAGACAGAAAACTCCTACTTTGTGCTCTGTACTGTACTGATACGTTGGCAGTACACAACATGCTAATGGGCTGGTACTCAGTGCTCTGTGCTGTACTGATACGTTGGCAGTACACAACATGCTAATGGGCTGGTACTCAGTGCTCTGTTGTCTCGGTAATCAGTTTCAGTACATCAATAAAAAGGAAATTTAAATTCACCTTAAACACTCATTTAAAAGATCAGGATAACAGCATAACCAACTCCCACCATAACCAACTCCCTTAGTCATCTTCATTGCTGTCTAATTGCTGTGGGTGAATTGGTCTTTGTTGTTGAAGTTGATTCAAACACGAACAGAACAAAATGTTCAGTAATGTCTAAGGTGCTGATTATTCAAAGTAAGAAGAAGTTTTGAACACAACATTACCCATTATGCATACTGCAAGAGCCCACGTGCATTAGTATCATTTCTTTAGGGTGTTGACTGTGGATTAGTGGGATCTTCAAACGTTTCTTGTTAATTTTTATTTAAAAAAAACTAAACCCATCTTCTATTTGTCCCTCCACAAAACCATTGTTATCTCTCAAGTTCAGAAACACAAGTCCCTCTTCATCTCCCCCCTCTCCACACCATTCAGGAACTGTTATTTCAGATACCTATATGTTTTGGTCCATTTTGCCTTTTTCAAGTTCAAGCCAAACAAAATAAATACAAATAATGTACAATAATATTATAAAATAGAAATAGATACTTTTGGGACATTTTTCCGATGACCCCCAGCAGCCCTGCAGAGCCCCAGGGGCACCAGACCACTAGTTGAATACCTCTGATATAGAGAATAGGTTTCCTTGTGTTAGTTGAGAGGATCCTTTTGTAATCTCAAAGCAGTATTTTTTGTGGTTCTCTTGGATGGTAAGCGTTCTCCCCTGTTAAGAAGGCAAACTTGTCTCTCCAGTTCCATAGATTTTTCCCTGTTTCTTTTTTAACCTGGGAATGCTTTAATACGGCCCCTTTAAGTCTTTCCCATAGTATAGATGGTGAGGTTCCTGCGTTGTTGTTGGTTTCAAAGCAGCTTTAAAATGTTCTCCTAATACTGGTTCTGCAAGGAGTTGACAGTTAAGTGTCCATTTTCTAATTTGGCCTAATGAGGCAAAGCTAGGACCTTGCCTCTCTTAATTGGCTGGTTCAAACCCTGTGTGTTCCATAACATAAAAGTAAGCTCCATCCATAGCGTGGGTTCCAATACATGTCTGTGGACGTGCCTAGCATAGTGCAAAGCTCCATTAGCAGCCCCCTTCCCCACCTGAGCGGCGTCCCCTGTTAATGTATCATCCGCTACTAATGGACGTAGAGTGGTGGGGAAGAGACGAGCCAATCAGAGACATGCTTCAGGACAGGAAAGGCCAGGCAGACACTCTTGCCATTACGCCACCACCATCCCACTTGAATTACATTCTGGAGGAGCAATAATTTTTTTGTGAACAGAGGGGAGTGCCTGTTAACCTGGCTACTGAGTGTAGTTTCCTGTACTCAGAGACACCACAAGCACACACACAAAAAGGATACTCACCCAAGGAAAAGGCTCACTTTAAATTGATTGGAATCCACATGGAGTTGACTCGATCCCTGCATCGTCCCGTAGTGCTGTAACTTACCTGTGGTATTATTATGTGCTGTTGTTATGGGTACTCATACAGTATGTGCCGCATTTCCTTTTCTACTTCGTTTACTATGTCCACGTGAATTTACATGTGCTTTATTTCTGTTTGTGTAGCAGGGGAGCCGGTTGCTGGGGACCGCGTGGAGGGCTTCCGGGTCCTGGAGGCTCTCCCAGGATTGCTGCGTCTCAGCTGGAGGCGTAGGGCCGGGGTCACAGGGTACCGCCTCAGCTGGAGATCATCCCTGGGTAAACCAATGCACAAACACAATACACGTCTAAATGGAGTTTTTTTGCATGTCATTTTTTTGCGTGTTTATTGTGTTATGTTATTAATATAATGCTGTAATATATTTTCCACGGGTTCTGTGCAGGCGAGGCTGAATCAAGTCTCCTGTTAGGTCGAGATGAGACCTCGTACGACCTGGATGGTCTGCGGCCTGGGGTGAGCTACACTGTGAGACTGAGCGCCATCTACAGGGATGGAGAGAGTCAAGCTGTCAGTATCATTGCCTCCACAGGTACACTTCTCTGCCCCCAGCATCTCCTCCTATTCACTGAAAGAATGGCCAGGCCTTTTAATCGGCTGTAACTAGTCCCTGTAGTCTCATCCAGAGTCTCCTCTATTCACCCCCTGCTCCTCTTCTCCCAGTAGGTTCCTTACAGCCTGTGACGGGTCTGCGGGCAGAGGAGGTTACCCAGAATTCTGTTCTGCTGCGCTGGGTTCCACTGACTGCCGCCACGGGATACGTCCTCCGTTGGAGAGAGGAGAGAGGTCACACATGGGGTCAAATTGTGGAGTTTACGGACTATGTTACACATTGAAAGGTTGATGTTGAATCTTTGTCCGTCTGTGTGTGTCTGTGTGTGTCTGTCTGTGTCTTTGTCCGTGTGTGTGTTTTCTAACTAGACACTGGTCCTGGTCAGTCCATCCCACTTCCTGGGTCGTCCAGCTCCTACAGGGTGACAGGACTGCGTCTGGGCCTGAGGTACCGCTTCAGCCTGCAGCCCTCCTTCCAGAGGGAGTTGGGCCCGGAGACCTCAGTGGAAGAACGCACCGGTAAGCCTGACATTCCTCCTTTTGGATTTCCCTCTGTCCTAAATGATCTAAACTCCTGCCGAAACAATATGATTTACTGCATTACAAGCTAAGCCCTTCTCCCCCTCTGTCTTGGCCCTCAGTGTGTGTTGGTGGTCGTCTGGACGTGGTGTTCCTGGTCCCAGCCTCCAGGGATCGTAGTCGACTAGCTGAGCCTCTGCTCTCCCTTCTGTCCAGTGCAGCCGGCTCCCTCACCACTATTGGAGCCCGTGACTCACAGGTACAGGAGCCAATCACAACCTCTCAGAATGCTAATCTAGGATCTGTTTAGATCATAATGAATCAGTTGGACCTGATCTTAGAAGAATACAGCACCTCAAACACTCTCTGTTAATTAAAGCCCAGTAGTTTGCTCCTAGTACACTTTTGTGATGTTGTGTGGTGTGGTCTTCTACTATGTTCTTCCTGTCCCCTCCAGATGGGAATTGTAGTGTACAGTGCCCGACCCAAGGTGTGGTTCCTGCTCAATCGCCACAGCAACAGTGAAACGCTGCTTCAAGAAATCCTGTCGCTGCCATTTGAAGATGGCCCAGGAAATGCTATAGGTGTGTGTGAATTATAAATACCATGGTGTGTGTGTGTGTGTGTGTGTGTGTGTCTGTGTCTGTGTGTGTGTCTGTGTCTGTGTGTCTGAGTTTGTGTGTGTGTGTGCGTGTGTGTGTGTGTATGTGGTGATGTGTAACAGTGTGTCTCCCCATGCAGGCCAGGCTTTGACCTTCACCAGACAGTTCCTTCTCAGCTCCACAGCTGGTCGGAGACCCGGAGTTCCTGGCGTCGTGGTGATCATTGCGGATGAAAAATCCTCGGACAACATGACATCCTCAGCCAGGGCTGTCAAAGCGTCAGGTATCCTTATAAGACACACACACACACACACACACACATGACCAGCACCCCAACATCTCTACTGATGGAATCTATCATGGAAACGTCCAACCCACAGATGCCTGCGGCACTGTGCTCGTCTTTCAGGTGTGACGGTTCTGGCTGTCGGTATCGGACGGGCCGACTCGGAGGAGCTGCGCCAGGCGGTGACAGATGGCAGCACTCAGAACCTCCTCTATGTTGGTGATGCCACCCAACTGAACACCCTCCACGCCGACCTGGCTGACCTGCTGTGTGGCGTGGCCAGGATACCAGAGGGGGTGAGATCACGTGGGGAGAGGAGGTGGGGAGGTGAGATCAGGTGGGGAGAGGAGGTGGCGGAGTGAAATAAAATGGGGAGAGCAGGTGGTGAGGTGAGGGACAAGACAGACCGTCCTTTTCCTGCCTTGCGTCCCACGGTTTTGCTGTTGTTGTAAGCTTTGCCAATCAGTCAGTCAGAGAGTCTGGGACGATATGGAACAGTGATCGGGGTTTCAGTGTGTATGTGGTTGTGTTTTTCTGTCAGGGTCCTGGGACAGAGCCCTGTACTATACAGTGTCCACGGGTGAGTTACTCCACCTCCATACACAGGATCAGTAAGTACAGCCCTCTTTACTCTGCCATTGCTCATCTATTTGTTTCTCCTCTCTCCAGGGGGACCAGGGGGAGCGAGGAGAAAAGGTAACAGTATGGACATCATGTTTTGTTCTGTTGTCTTGGCAGTTATATAATCAGTAGTTTCAGTTTGTTCTGAGTGGTTACTGGCCATTTTCTACAGGGAGAACGAGGAAGAGATGGTGCTGATGGACGGAAAGGAGAGCCTGTGAGTCTTCCACAACTGATCAATGATCAAACACCGGCTGCGTCTAGTCATCCAGCAACATTAACCCTGTGCCTGCGTGTTTTTGTCTTAGGGTCGTGATGGGTTGCCTGGCAGGGAGGGCCCCAGGGGGCCAGAGGGCCGTCAGGGACCACCTGGCCGAAGTGAGGACGTCTCCGTGGGGGTCAGAGGGGAGAAAGGGGAAAGGGTGAGTAGTGTTGGAGTGTACTGCTGTATTCACTGGTCCACCTCATTATCACCTGTAGTGTTGTAGTGTACTGTTGTATTTACTGGTCTACCTCATTATCACTTGCAGTGTTGGAGGGTACTGTTGTATTTACTGGTCCACCTCGTTATCACCTGTAGTGTTGTAGTGTACTGTTGTATTTACTGGTCTACCTCATTATCACCTGCAGTGTTGTAGGGTACTGTTGTATTTACTGGTCTACTTCATTATCACCTGTAGTGTTGTAGTGTACTGTTGTATTTACTGGTCTACCTCATTATCACCTGCAGTGTTGTAGGGTGCTGTTGTATTTACTGGTGTACTTCATTATCACCTGTAGTGTTGTAGTGTACTGTTGTATTTACTGGTCTACCTCATTAGCACCTGTAGTGTTGTAGTGTACTGTTGTATTTACTGGTCTACCTCATTATCACCTGCAGTGTTGTGGTGTACTGTTGTGTTCACTGGTCTACCTCATTATCACCTGTAGTGCAGTAGTGTACTGTTGTATTTACTGGTCTACCTCATTATCACCTGTACTGTTGTAGTGTGCTGTTGTATTTACTGGTGTTCTCTCTCCAGGGGTTCCCTGGCCTGGATGGGAGTCCAGGGTTGCCAGGGCGACCAGGAACACCGGGCACCGGAGGACTGCCGGTGAGTAATCAGGCAACAATCATAACCATGGCCAAATCTTCCAACGACTCTTCCTGATGATGTTAGTAGTCATTGACCAATCTGTTATGATTAAGCCTTGTCCCATTGGAGTGTTTCTGGAGTGTGAGGCTGCCAGCATGATGACAACCCTGGACTGGACACATTCATTCTCTGATCGGTCACTACAACCACAAAGCCACTGAGTTGGTCCAATCTGCAGTAGACATGATTAAAAACTGATGTTTGTCTTTTTCAGGGTTTACAGGGGGTGCCTGGTGTTAGAGGAGACCCTGTGAGTATCCCTCAGGAATAACTGTGTCACCTGTTTCTACTGTAACTACCAGCTACATGATGTCATCTGTTTCTACTGTAACTACCAGCTACATGATG
>JACXGI010000258.1:0-55337 GCA_016801175.1 Esox masquinongy
CTACAATTTTGTTTCTGGTGTCCTTTGACAGCTCTTTGGTCTTGGCCATAGTGGAGTTTGGAGTGTGACTGTTTGAGGTTGTGGACAGGTGTCTTTTATACTGATAACAAGTTCAAACAGGTGCCATTAATACAGGTAACGAGTGGAGGACAGAGGAGCCTCTTAAAGAAGAAGTTACAGGTCTGTGAGAGCCAGAAATATTGCTTGTTTGTAGGTGACCAAATACTTATTTTACCGAGGAATTTACAAATAAATTCATTAAAAATCCTACAATGTTATTCTCTGGATTTTTTTTTCTCATTTTGTCTCTCATAGTTGAAGTGTACCTATGATGAAAATTACAGGCCTCTCTCATCTTTTTAAGTGGGAGATCTTGCACAATTGGTGGCTGACTAAATACTTTTTTGCCCCACTGTATATGGTATAAAAAAACAACTGTCTGATCAGGATCACTGCAGGAGGTAGTTATGGAGTGGTCCGTCCAAACTATGTGTAGAAGACTTTACCAGCAGAACTAAAAGGCCACACTGCAAGCTGCAAAAACATTAACTAGCTTTAAAAACAGGATAGTGTAAAAATTACTTAAAAGAGCATGCAGAATTCTGGTAATGGGTCTTGTAGCCAGATGAGTCAAAGATTAACATGTACAAGAATAATTCCAAGAGGAAAGTAATGAAAAAAAAAAAAGAACCGGTATGCCTCCTCAT
Organism: Esox masquinongy; assembly: GCA_016801175.1. Taxonomy (NCBI): domain Eukaryota; kingdom Metazoa; phylum Chordata; class Actinopteri; order Esociformes; family Esocidae; genus Esox; species Esox masquinongy. The sequence continues at coordinate 708 of JACXGI010000258.1, forward strand.
CTATGAGTTATGGTGGAAGAGGTGTTTATGGCTTGGCTACCACTAGAACTGGTGCACTTGTCTTCATTGATGATGTAACTGTTGATCAGAATTAATTCTGAAGTGTACAGAAACATTTTGTCTGCTAAAGTACAAGCAAGTGTCTCCAAACTCATTTGATGGTGCTTCATCATCCAGCACAAAAATGACCACAAAAATAACCACAAAAATACTGCCATAGCAACAATGGCATTTTTCAGGGCCAATTGGTGGAAAGCTATTTTTTAACATAACACATTTTTATTAGATTATCAAGTCACATAAAATATAACTCTGAAAGGAATCAATCAATGCAACATAAAAAGACACAGAACACAATTCAGCTGTTTTTAAGACAGGGAGCCCAACCACACCCCCGTCCGTCCGTCCCCGGTCCAGAGATGCTGGCTAGACTCAGCCCCATGCCCTCGCGGCACAAAGAGATGTTTCATGGATGGATAGGACCAAGCCTTTCCAGGGACCCAAGCAGGCCCGGGAGCAAGCGCGCCCAAGATCACAGCAAGTGGACGGTTCTTGACTTGTCAAATGAATCGCGAGATTTAAATCCAATTGAACATGCTTTTCATTTGCTGAAGATGAGGTTGAAGGCAAAAAGACCTCAGAACAAACAACAACTGAATATGGTTGCAGTACAGGCCTGGCAGAACTGCCAGAGACGAGGTTTCAGTCTGCGACTAGGCTTAATCTCTGACATATTATAATCAGTATTGCATTGCATATCTTTTGTGTGTCCACTTATAATTTGGACATTATATGAATCTCTCTCAAAACCTTTGCTTCCCTGAAAAGTGTCGATAAGAAAAAAGTTTAGAATCTATACTTTAACCCCATTTAACATCCAAACGTTTGGAATATGGTGAAAAGGTTTTACTGTCCCATTACTAAGGGAGGACACTGTATGTATCTTGTTCCAATTAGACTATCTGGTACAATGACGCCAAACATTATCACAAGGCAGAGAGGGAGATCCACAACAGTGTAAAGACACATTTCTGTTTCTAGTCTGTAATGACATCCAGGAGTTGTTCTTAAACATCTAGCAACATCTTGTTCTATCTTTGTCTACACAGGAGTGACCAGCTAAATGTGGGAGACTACATCAAGTCAGTGAATGGCATCAACCTGTCCAAGCTACGCCACGATGAGATCATCAGCCTTCTGAAGAACATAGGGGAGCGCGTGGTGCTGGAAGTAGAGTACGAGCTGCCTCCCTTCGGTGCGAGACCTTCTAATGTGTACAAGCCTGGCTCTGGGCTGTCGGCAGTAGTCATGGTGCATATTTGTGCCTTTGAAATGACGTACAGTGTTGTTTTGAAATGACAGTGTTGTTGGTAATGTGAATGTATCTCACTTTTGTTCTTCACTGAGCAAGGCTCCAATTTTCTATCCTGTTGTCCCCGTTACAATATGAATTTATTCCAGTGCAGCAGTCATTTATTTATTGGCCTTGACTCGACCAGTAAACCAGTCGTTACCCTAGTGGGGGCTGGTGTTGTTTTTCTGCCCGTGGGGAAGGGGGGCTCATTATAATGTCTGGAATGACAAGCGGAATGTGTTTGTCTCATATATGTAGTTCCATGCGTTCCCTTCCAGCCATGATCTGTCCTTCACAAACCGACACGTGGGACAGCCTTCATCATCCTGTGTAAACTTTAAATGTGAAACGTGAATTTGACTGCCCCCCCCGTCTGTTTTCAGTCCAGAGCACTCCCTCTGGTGTCATAGCTAAGACAATAGAGGTGTGCCTGTACAAGGAGGGCAACAGCTTTGGATTCGTCATGAGAGGTGCGTATCATTCCTTCTTTCAGCTTTACAGTGAGCGTGATGAATGGTAAGGTTAAAAGACTGACCCGGATGTCGTGGGTCCCGTTGTTCTAGGAGGATTCCATGAAGACTGGCACAGGTCTCGTCCTCTGGTTGTGACTTACGTACGACCCGGGGGTCCAGCTGACAGGTAGAGGCATGCAGAGACTATGCGTGAGGGGTGTGTTCATGTCTTTGCGTCCTAGTGTGGACCAGAAATCAATGACTCGGGTTTCCTGTCCAAACCGGCTATGCAAATTAGAACAAGGATATTTTGACCTCAGAGACAGTATCGGGTTAGGTTATGGTTAGGTTTATGTTTAAGGTAAGGGTTATGAGAAACTAGGATTTGGATTCAGAGTAATGATTGGGGTCCCTAAAAGGATAGTAAAATGTATATGTTTGTGCCTTGTGTAAGCAATTATGAAGCTCAGGAGTGCCTCATGTCCATATCGTTGATGGATCTCTATGCAGTATTTACAGGTTGCTTGTAAATGCCCCTTAACCCTTTGTTTCAAAGGCAAACACAATTGAAAAGATGTAGTGAAGCGCATTGCCTCGAAGACCTATGGAAACGCAGTCATGCATTCATTGTATATCCACATCCACAGAAGAGTATAAAGGGCACAATCTATCCTAAGGCTAGTGAATGCTGAATGCTGTCCTGCCACTGATTCTTTCCAAGATTTCTCTGCATACTGAGGGCACAAAAACTCTCATAGCAAACAGTGACATGGTAAGACAGGATTCTTTGATACAATTTACATTCATTCAGGGTGAGAGGTGTTGTAGGAGAAAAAATAGGAGCCTGTTTGATGGCTGAAAATGACTGTGGTGCAGCAAGAGAGAGATAAAAGTAGAGTTAAAGTCTCTCTTGCTGGAGACAACAAACAGAGCAAGAGGGTAACCATCCGATCATGAGTCCACGGACAGAGTGGCTGTAGTCACTAGCCCTCTCCTTTACACAGACACACATTCTCCCACTCTCCCTCTCCTCATCGCCTCCTCTGTCTCTCCAACCAGAGAGGGCACACTGAAGGCGGGTGACCGCGTGCTGAGCGTGGACGGGATGCCCTTAAACCGGGAGAAGCACGCCGATGCCCTGACGACACTGATGCAGTGCAGCCAGGAAGCCCTGTTCCTGATCGAGTACGACGTCTCCCTCATGGGTGAGCACACACACACCAGGCGGAGGGGGATGTGTGAGACTACATCTGGCAGCGGGGCTACATCGCTTTGAGGGGAAATAACGCGCCCCGCGTCCCACCGAAAAACGTATTCGAGTGACGCGCACGAGCCGCCACCCGGGGATTCACGCCGCCCAAAAATCGTGCGTATACAGAGTAGATGCGCAGCAGGTAGCTATAGTGTAGAAATTTACTCCGCTACTAACAACTGTACGGGATTTAGCATGCTGCATAAATGATTATAATCTTCTGAATGAACCCGGCCAGCTGGTCAGCAAGCCAGACAAACAAACAGACATTCCTGACCCAGAATTAGTCCTTCAGATGCAGCATGTTGAGGACAGAGAAATAGTGAAAATGTCAAACAGCCATTTCATCCTCCAATATGTAAATGACTTGCTTTATGCCAGATATGACTACCCTACCTCATTAGAACAGGACAGCTATCAGTCCGTGAAGATCATGTCTGGGTTTGTCCCCTCTGGTCTGGGACAGTCCTCTGGTATACAGACACAGCCAGGGCAGGAGAAGGTTGGACAGGAGCCCTAGACAAGGTTTCACATGAGCTGAACTTTCCTCTGAGAGGCAGTCTAGTGTGTCAGACTTTCACTGTGGCGCCCCTAGTCTTGACCTTTAGATGGATGTAGATAAAATGACTGTTAATGTAACATTTAAAGGATAACATAGTGTTAAGACTTACTGTTATTATTTCCAACACTTTGTAAGACAGATCAATTTCATCTCTTTGTAATGAATTGACTTTACAATAACTCACTGTCTATGGATACTGCCACCTGATGCCACACCTTCCTGTCTGTTGTCTGTCTCTTAGAGTCTGTGCATCAGGCCTCTGGCCCCCTGCTGGTGGAGATAGCGAAGTGTCCAGCTGCCAGTCTAGGGGTCAGCCTGACCACGGCGATGTATAGGAACAAACAGGTCATCGTCATCGACAAGATCAAGCCGGCCAGTGTGGTGGAAAGGTAAGCCAAGCCTCCTGTCACCGTCTCACTTTAGTCTACTTGACTAGCAAAGGGATCATGCTTTATTTTGCATGAACAAAGCATTAGGCCACCAATGATTCTATCCTCCTTTTAAACCTACTTTCTTTCGTCTCTCTCTCAGATGTGGGGCATTGCATGTCGGCGATCTCATCCTCTCAATAGATGGGACCAGCACGGAGCACTGTTCCCTGATGGAGGCCACGCAGCTGTTAGCCCAAACCTCTGACATTGTCAAACTGGAGATCCTGCCGGCCAATCAGAGCAGACTTCCTATGAGACCCCAGGACACAGGTCAGTCCGTCGAAAGACCCCGACACTCCTCGAGGCTCTCCGATGTTGAGGTGCTTTGACATGTATGGGAGCCAGCAGTGAAAGCGTGCAGATCAAATGGGTTTTAGACATATCCACCCCTCTACATGGCCACCTTCAACTACTGCTGCAGTTTTGAAGGGACTACGGAGGATTAGTTGCCCACCTCATGTGCCTTGAGTCACCCATCATGTGAGAAGGCCCAGTGCCCTTGGGGAGACTGCCGGCCTCTTATGGATTCTGACAAGCAGTGCACCCACACACAGACACACATTTAAGTTTTAGCTGGAATCCGAAATATTATTCCCATTCAAGAATAATAGTTTGCCTTACACCCTTTTCACTAAGCCTAACCTTTTGCCAAACCTTACCTTTACATTAACCTCCAAAACCTTCCCCTAAACCTAACCCCTAATCCTCACTGTAAAAACCCTCACCCCAGTTGTAACTTTTACCCAAAATGTCATCACTATGCCTAAAATAGCCTTTTTCCTCATGGGGAAATGTTGTTCTACTATCCTTGCAGGGATTTTTGGTCCCACCTGGTTAGTAAAACCTGTATACACACACCAACACACACACACCTCTCTGAGATTCTCTTCATCCCATGTTTTTTCCAGGCTTTTATCTGGGCCAACAGTTGGAGGTGTTTCAAATTATCTGATGTGGTAGGGCTGCACAGTGGCTTAGTCTTATCTGTGGGTGCTTTAGTTTTAGAGTACCGGGCAGTTTCCTCAAATCAACATTGTGGAGTCATTAGTGAGACATCCAACACCCAGTGGAGTTTGACTACTTATAGTTAGACTTGTCATCACACTAATACTTATTATAATCACATCAGAACGTTTTTCTTTGTGCCTACAAAATGACTGCCATTTTACATGTCCAATCAAAATTGTATTAGACATAGGTTAATTATGGAAATCAAATGCAGCAGCGATTAAATTACATGTCTTTTTTGGATGACACGTTCCCTTTGGATATTGGACATGATCAGAAAATGCAATTTATCTTATCCTCACAGGGGACTTAATTAGACTGATATGGCAACTTAGAGATTAGCTGTTCCTATTCCCCACGTAGAGATACTGAATAGAGTTCTTAGAGAGCTCCTCACGGTGAGCTTAGATTTAAGCTGCAGGAGCCAAAGGTTTACAGGACCATGGAGTGGGGAGGAGGATTTGGAGGAGTGGGTAGAGATTGCGCCTAACGAGTGAGCCAGGGTATGGTTAAACAATGGTAAGGAAAGGGTTAAGGTTCTACCTGAGACAAAGGCGGACATTCTTAAAGGGCCTGAAGTTAAACTGGGTGCGTTAACAAGACACTGTAATGTCTTGTGTTGATGCAGGTGACCTCAATTTGTGAGACAGCTTGGCATTTTCATGGCTGTTTCCTGCAAATCCTACTTCCATGTGAGGAGGGAGGCTGTTACAGATTAAGAGTGTAAAAATTGAACACTGAGGATTACTGTCATGTTTATAATTCCCCTCGTTAAATATAGCTGCAAGGTTTGGTTTCATTCAGGTGTGGAGCATAGTGCCACAAATTTCACTTGAGGTTTTCATTAACCTTTGGTTTATATAGGCGTACGTTGATTGACAATATGAAAGAACAGCCAATACTCTATCTTTAGTATTTACCACATATTTTGTAGTGTTTAAGGCTGTTTGTAAAATGAGTTAAAATCCAATCAACAAGGCTGTGAAGCCGTGGAAACCATAAGAGTGGAACATTTTTGCTCAGTCATTCTGTACCATCAGTAAGCAAAATCCAAAACCAAAGTAACATCCTCTTTAATGGACGCTTACATGCTCAATTGGTCAATGGGCCTTTTTAATGAGTCATGAAGCAGACCTGCAATCAGTCTTTCAGGTTTCAGCTGTGTTCAATTAAGCTATTTCCACATGGGCCACATTCAGGTCAAAACACTCTGGATCGTTGCTGATAGAAATTCCACAAAGGGAGATGACATGAGTCCTATTTACACATGTCGGATAGGGATGTTTCTTCTACATAGCATATTTCTATCTGAATGCTCCAGAATGTAAAAAGGCACTGAACTATGGCATGTCCTCTCTTAAGGCAGAATTCCATTTAGGTCAGTTCTGACTGACCTGCTGGTGGTTTTACTAATCCAGTATTGATTGCTTTATTTAAAGTGACATTTTAAAATGTTCTCCAATCTGTATGCAGTTTTGTTGAAGCTAGTTAGGAAACGTAAGCTCTTGTTTATCAGCCATTACAGTCCTTTGCTCCTATCAATGAATTCAATTACATGTGTCTCACTGATTACCCTGTGTTGACAAAAATACATTATGCCATTGGATTCAATCTAGTGTACAGTACCATGAAGAAAACATTAAATATCAATTACTCTGCTTGTTGTTATCCTGCAGGCTCTGTGCAGTGTTGGGATAAATTTAGACATGGAAAAGAAAGCAGGATTTCATGGGCAGAATAAAGCAGCACGTTTCCATGCCTGAACGGAGAGAGAGAGAGAGAGATAGACCTTCCCCATAAACTTTTATGTGTTTTCTTGTTGTTGTTTGGCTCATTCGTGGCCACAGTGAAAGTGCAGAAGAGCAATCTTCACCACTGGGACCCAACCGTAAACTACAGTCACACTCAACACTGCAAGACATGGAGCAGTCCCAGCCACCCGCTCAGCCACCAGGAACACTGCAAATGTAAGTCTGAACGTATTCATCTGCCGCCGGCGATTGAAACTGTACACACCCTTTACGTTGTACTTTGCATGCATTTCCATAGTAGCGATTGATCATCGATTTTTAATGAATTAGTGATCCTAGATCAGATTTCGTTAGCGTCGCCGCGTGCGGTGTGGCCTCGCAGGTCAAGTGCGTTGCATTCTTCTGCCTTGAAGGGGATTCCTGCTTGCGCCGCTTTGATGCTGTGAGTGTGTGTCCTTTCAGCTCTGGTGTGTGGTGGCTTCTCCCCTTCCTCCACAGCCACCTCTGGGTACAGCAGCAGCCAGGGCAGCAGCACCCTGCCCTGCCCCGCCGCCCCCACCATCACCCCCACCAGCCCCCGGAGTGCCACCCACAAGAGGCGCCAGAGGAAGAAGGAGCACAAGAGCTCACGTATGTGCATTGTGGTCCGTGGCATTTGTCAGCTGCAGTTATAAACAGTCCACGAATAAGCCCGGGCCTCCCCCTTGTCAGTGTGGCGACGGGCGTTGATGAAAGGCCAATAGCTGACTCTCTTACTGTCAGACTGTCACCTTTTCTCTCTCTCTATCTGGAATGTTCTCTTTTCACTTAGACCATTCTTTCTTTTCTTCCCCCCCTTTCCATTTGTCCCTCTCTCCTGCCCCCTCCCTTTAATTTTATGACTACCCATCCCCTCTGCCTTCATCAGTGTCCCTGGCATCCAGCTCAGTGGGCCCTGGGGGACAGGTTATTCACGTTGAGACCAGCGAAGTGGTTCTGAGGGGGGATCCACTCACAGGCTTCGGGGTCCAGCTGCAGGGCGGCGTCTTTGCCACGGAGACCCTGTCCAGCCCTCCCGTCATCCGCTTCATCGAGCCCGACAGCCCCGCCGAAAGGTGATCCCAACACACACACACACACGTCTTAGCACATGGTGACCCACAGTCTGAAGGCGACCTTGGCTAAGGCGTCTTAGTCACTAAGGAGAGTCACTCCGCTTTCTCTGGAGAGTGCCAGTCTGGATCTCCCAGCCCAAGTCCTCACTGTTCGATCCCCTATGTCCTGTCAATTTGATTAGTCACCTTGCTTTGAGTTAAAAGGAATAACGAGAATTTCAGTGGCATTCTAATATTTGCGTATGAAAGAAGCTGACTGGTTTCTAATCCATTTCGAATGTGTTTTTCTATTTTTTTCCACACATGAATGTTCATGACGTTGACCCCATCTGTATAACTATCTGTTTATCGATTATGGCAACTCGATACTGGCCAGAAAACGGAGAGCCCTCATGCCTGTATGTGCTCCCTGCTCTTGACTCGTGAGATAAATGGCTGTGTTTGCGGGAAACACAGGAGGTCCTGTCCCCTAGGTGGTCTAATAGGATTCAATGTATCCCGCTGTTGGGAGGCAGTGACCATTGTGGTGTTTGTATTTCTCTGAGGAAAGTCAATGAATTGCAGTGGTTTATGAGTTAATCGTTGCAGTGCTGCGATGGGTCCAAAGTCGTGATGATTTTGGTGTGTGTGTGTGCGCGCGCGCGCGCGCGCGCTGCCTTGCACACATTCAGTGTAGGTAGTTTGGTGAAGTGTATGTTCCTGGCCCCTATTCAAGGTCTACTTTCTTTTCCTTATCCGAGAGGTGTAAGGGATTACATCATAACTGAGGTGACATGTTGATGCACTACTCCAAAGTCACTGGAGTCAAAACAATTAAAGGTTTCTGTTGGTTCCAGCTCCAGACTGAGGTTGATTTTGGGTTGATTGTGCCCTTTGGGGTCCTGACTCAGAGTATTTATTGACTGCAGCGTTATGGTGAGATGAGAAGGCTAGAGTGGAGTTGAGATATGTTCCCAGTCAACCACGATTTTGGTATCCATCTCAGATATCTAAAGCAGAGTCATGATAATCAAGAAAACCTCATGGATCTATGCATTTTTATTTGCTCCATGTAACAGAATCATGGCAGTAGTCAGAAAATGGATTTGGTTTCTTATCACTTTACAACAGGATTCTCGGTGACCCCACGTAAAGTGCATTTTAGTTTTGTTGGAGTAAGCCTGCACTGGAAATGGGCTCTACTGTATTCTTTTAAAAATGTTTAGATTTCCGTCTTTCTAACAGTGCTCTATGTTACCAGATGTGGGCTGCTGCAAGTCGGGGACCGCCTCCTGTCCATCAACAGAATCCCTACAGAGGACGGAACACTGGAGGAGGCCAATCAGCTGCTGCGAGATGCCGCTTTGGCCAATAAGGTCACCCTTGAGGTTGAGTTTGATGTAGCAGGTATAGTCATTTTTATATGCTTTGTATATCCAAGTTGTGGATTTTCTGTGTTTAGAACCAGAGCAATTTCAGTTAGTGAATTTAATATTAGCTGTTTAAGACAACCACATATCAATTATATTACATTCTAAGTCAATAATGAGTACACATTAAGTCTACATTTGTTATTTTTGTTGAAATCAATCTATTTATTACATGTTTTCCCATCAGAATCAGTGGTTCCAAGTAGCGGGACATTCCATGTGAAACTGCCCAAGAGGAAGGGAGTGGAACTTGGTATCACTATCAGTGGTTAGTTACCATATGCAAACAGAAGGGGGCGACATATCCCAACCCAAGGCGACAAACCACATAGCCTTGTCCTGAATATGCCTACTGGGGAATCAATGTTTGGTGGACGGTTACAGTGGCCTCCTAGGCAGTCATGAGAGCTACAGCCTCGTTATATCTGATTAATAATAATGGTGTAATACAAGAATTTATCATCACATCGTTCACACTTTTTAACAAGCCAACAGGACAGCAATTGTCTTTGGCATGGAGGGCTTAAGTGTTACCAGGGATACTGAAGCTATTTGAGCAAGTGGACAGTTGCCCTTTGACTACGTGACCTTTGACTACGACTAAGTGATTGCATACAAAACGTATGCAATCACTAATGTATGTAAGTCGCTCTGGATGAAAAAAAATTACAAACATTTTACATTTATATAATGTTGTGGATGTGTATGCTAAATTAGAACATTGAGTTATCCAGAGCGCGATAACAAAATCTGGCCTACAGTTAACTATTTATAAAAGTGATTTATATTTCCTACTTTTGTAACAGCGGATGCAATCATCACTCAATGTTATGTTGTCTCTCTGTCTGAACAGCAAGCAAGAGGCCGGACAAACCTCTTGTCATCTCTGACATCAGGAAAGGAAGTATAGCTCATAGGTATGTCCTACACACTAAAAACATGAAGCAGTAATGTTGTTAAGAATGGCAATATGACTTTCTTTGCTGCTTAAGTTCTGGACTAAGCTGCATGTAACAAGTCTGAAAGCACTTATGACACTAACTAGAACCAAGAGTTTTCCCGCGCCATGTGAGCTAGGAAAAACTATTGGGCCCTATTATAAGCAGCTTGGAGTTGTAAAGACAATGTTGGGTCCAAACTGACAACGTATCATTCATGTATATCGAATTCAATTTCTTGACCCTTTCTCCGGTGCTTGCGGATAGGACGGGCACGTTGGAGCCAGGGGACAGGCTGTTGGCTGTTGATAACGTGCGTTTGGAGAACTGCACCATGGAGGACGCCATGCTCGTTCTGCAACAGGCCGAGGATATGGTCAAGCTCCGGATCCAGAAGGACGAAGATAATGCTGGTAGGGTGAACAGCGCTTTCAAAAGAACTATTCAGCCCTGAAGCAGATTTACAGGCATGAAGAGGTAGAAGGAGACCTTTCTGACCAAATGTGTTTGAACTCCCCAGGAGGACCGTCACACGACTGTCTGTCACTAGTAACAACACCAGTACATTCCATTGATAAAAGTTGCAGTTTGTGATGCATCTTGTAAAATCCCATCTGAAAAAATAACTGTAGTCCCATCGTGCCTTGATTTACAGTATGTGGCTGCTATATTTGTCCTAGAAAATGTCAGCATATGAATGTTTTATTTGTGGTTCATAATGTCCCATGTAAAGTGCTAGCCAGTGTGAATGTGACCCAGATTTGAGCAGTATATAGACTAATTCATCTCTTATGTAATAGTTGTGTTCTGTGTTTTCTCTTTCTTTCTGTCTTTCTCTTATTTTCTTTCTCTGTCTATCTCTCTCTGTCATTCTCTGTCTTTCCACTCTTCTCTCTGTCAGATGAACTGGAGATGTCTGGTTCCATTATCTACACGGTGGAGCTTAAGCGTTACAACGGCCCACTGGGAATTACAATCTCAGGCACGGAGGAGCCCTTTGACCCCATCGTCATCTCAGGCCTCACCAAGAAGGGCCTGGCCGAAAGGTGAGAGGTCAGGGGTTGGGGGTCAGAACTCCCCCCATCATCACAATGGTTCAATTAGGTGATATTTTGCACACATAACACTCGTTAAAAGTGATGACCTTGTCTGCTTCACCTGTGTTGAGATGCACAGACAGGCCAGCTGAATGCAGTGTAGATAATGGCTACCAGGGATGAGTTATGTCAGTCTTGAGTGGAAGATGGCCCTTGACCTCTCCTGATATAGTAGTGTCATGAAGATAAGAACCCTGTATACTATTGAATATAGGGCAGGAAATTGATTCACTGTTTATCTCAGTGGTATATTTTTCCCCATTGGAACCACGGCCATTCTAATGAGGTGTCCATGGTAAAGTAAGCCCCCTGTGTCTGTCTAAAATAACTGTAAACTGTAGCTCTCTGGTGTGTGATTTGTGTAAACTCTTTGTTACTATCTAACTGACAAACTGGTTAGCCAGGCATTTTTACTGCAAAAGCAATACAGCAAAGCCTTGGAAACAGATAAGAAGCTATTGGCCAACTATATTACACACTGATATCATGGAGCAGATCAGACCTGTGAAACAGCACAGGGCTATGAAGGAATTACTGCCTCACTTGTAGTGTATTCCCCAGAAAAAGAAGCCCCTAATTTCAGGAAAGTGTTTCAGATTTTCTCAATTGGGTAGAAGTAAACGTTAAATTGAACGGGAGTCCCTGTTCAAGTCACTGATTAATCGGTTCTATTATGATGTACACTGCTCAAAAAAATTAAGGGAACACGTAATCATCACAGTATAACACCAAGTCAGTTAAACTTCAGGGATATCAATCTGTCCAGTTAGGAAGCATAAGCGATTGTGAATCAATATCACCTGTTTTGGTGCAAATGAAAGTGACAACAGTATCTCCTTTGTGCGAGGAGGAACAGGACTGGCACTACCAGAGCCCTACAAAATGACCTCCAGCGGGCTACTGGTGTGCATGTTTCTGACCAAACTGTCAGAAACAGAATTCATGAGGGTGGCATGAGGGCCCGACGTCCTCTAGTGAGACCTGTGCTCATAGGCCAGTGCCGTGCAGCTCGACTGGCATTTGCCAGAGAACAGCAGAATTGGCAGGTCTGCCATTTGTGCCCCATTCTCTTCACAAATGTGAGCAAGTTCACACTGAGCACATTTGACAGTAAAAGAGTCTTGAGATGCCGTGCTGAACGTTATGCTGCCTGCAACATCATCCAGCATGACCAGATTGGCAGAGGGTCAGTGATGTCTGGGGAGGCATATCCTTGGAGGGCGTACAGACCTCCACGTGCTAGTCAACGGTAACCTGACTGCTGTTAGGTACCGGGATGAAATCCTCAGACCCATCATCATGTGTGTGTGTTCAGGCATTCAGTGTGCTCCCTGTGTGGATGGGTGTTGCTAAGATCTTCACCTATTGCAGTGCCACTTGCAGATGTTCTAAAAAAATGATCTGCAAAACAGTGTCTTCTCTGTAAAATGTGATTCATTGAATTAGGAAATGTTGGCTGAAATTATTAACTGTAGGGGATTATGACGCTGGCTTGATTACACAGATTGTCAGAGGAGGACCGTAAATTTCCATATAACACCTGCATTATGTAATTTGATTTTTTTTCAACTCTGTTTTTCCCATGAAAACAGCAGTGTGTTACCCTTTGGTAATGTTACATAACAGGAATGCATTTGGGTGGTTGACGTACAAGCCTGAAAAGTTTTTTTTTTTTTTTTTTTTTTTTTTTTTTTTTTTTAACTTCAAGTATTACAGTAGGCATGAAAATTGAGTTGTGTAATACTGACTCTTAGATATACAAAAATATGTGGTCTATAAGATTTTGTATTGGAATCTGAATTTATTCACCAATTTGTTATAATAGTGCCTAAAACTGTCATCTGGTGTGACATGAAAGTTATTGTATATAAAATGAAGATGGGGTATACCTGTCTTAAGAAACTCCCTTTATCATAATTTCTTATCATTACTGTCTTGAGATCCACTATTTCCTTGTGAAAATTCATTACATTTTATATTATTTTTCTTAATCATCACACAAAGTCAGACATCTGTTCTCAATCTTTTAATATATTTTAGATTAATTCCGACAAACCCTATTATAAAGCTAACAAAATGCTTGTGACTCTTGCGGATACTATTTTACATGTGTCCCATTGAGATTTTTTATGATTTATCACTAACAAAGCCTTTTTTTGGTCAAAATTCTAGATGTTAAACCAAATGATAGTCACACCATAGGATGAACCACACCACACTACAATTTGTCAATGCAAAAACATGTATTATATGCATTAAACATTCAAACATTGTGCCACTAAACATTGTATAGCACTTGGTTATCCAACACAGGACAAGTGAAGAACAATATTTCCAGTGAGTGACACACTAATAAAGAATATTATCAAAAGTAATTTGATAGTTAAGTCTGTTGAATATTAACTATTGGTAAGTAGTGATTACTCATAACTACCCCTAAGTAAATCAGTGATATAACCAAGGTTAGGTTAGTAATAGGTATTACAAATGGTGTAGGTACAGTCTTCTTCAATGAGCGATAAGGTAAAATAATAGACTACTTTGACTGTGAGAGGTCAGCTAAAACAGGAATATTTATAACACACAGATTAGCATGGCGTTTAAGGCCGGTCTGACTATAAAACTAGGTTTTAGCCTAGTTCCCTTGTTTTCATGTGATGATAGATAAAAAAAGTGTAAAAAAGTACAAAACGTACATTAAGCTTAGCTATTAGTTATAAAATACAAGAATAAATTGTTAGCTCAAATTAATAAGTATTCTGTGTGTAGGAAATGATATGGTGTGAATGGATCATATAAATGGATCATATGAAGTGACAAGCAAAACCTGTCACACAATATGGTATAGTGTCACCATATGAGGTTTCATTCACTTAGCACAAGATTAGGCTTTTGTGGTTATGCGTTAGCATTCTAGCAGCACTGCAACATGGTAACATAGATTTAAATGTAATTTGGTTCAAAAGTAAAAAAAAGTATTGTCTTTGGCATTTTTATGCAAAAAGCGTCACACTAAAAGACACTGGGATAGGATACTGAAGTGGGAGTGCCAAGAAGATTTTATTTTTTTGATAAAATAACAAGAGACAACTCACATTGTAAACCTTCCATGTCCTACTGAGGTGTTTTCAGTACTTCCTAGTTGAACAAGGACCCCTCCTCCCCAAGGGTCTACAAACAATTGCCCGTTTAAATATCACAAAATAGTGTCACACCATATGATATCTGTTTCTGGGACAAAATCATTTTGTTCAGAGCTGACTCAAAATATTATGCCTGCACTTGAGTCTGAAAATATCAGACTCACAAATAGACATGTGTTATCATTCTGTACTTTATTGAGGAGAGTTGCATTTATATTCCTTAGTTTTATTCAAGTTCAAACTTTGTGAAACGTGCTTGGGATACTCACACCATATGAGCTTTTTCATGTTTAGTTGAACATGTTTGAAAAAGTGATGAATTGCTTGAATATTCAGGATGTTCACATAAAGCAGCATGTTCTGGACAATATACAGTTCCGGAAACAATTAAGAGGCCACTGCACCTTTTTCTTTCCTATCCAAAAAAGTCAAAAAGGAAGGTTTTGAGTGAGGGACAGAAGGGTTAAAATTAAGAGACCACTGCAAATTGAATTGAGCTGTAAAAGGTTTATGACAAATTGACATTTTGTGTTTGATGCTCAGAACCACAAAAAGGCCATGTCATGTCAACCACCTATATGCATATTTGGAGTACATTTTCAAAACGACATTACAGACCTGTCTGAATATGTTTTCAATCTAAATTAGTTGTTTATTTGAACAAAAAATTACCTTCTATCTTTCCTACTAATTGTTTAGAATGTTTGAGATGCAAATGAGGGATTGACTAGAGATTTTCGAGTGAAAAAAATTCCAGCTATCAATTAAACAGAATAATAATTATATATACTCTATATGTGTCTGTATATATTTATATGTATAATTTCAACTGAGCAGTTGAAATCTGAAATTGTGTAATTATATTTTCAAACATCTAACGACATATAGTTTAGTACTGTGCATTCTTTTCTCTACATCTATTACAAGTATTGATGTGAATATGATCATTCAGGATATTGTTCAGATGCATACATACTGCAAATAATAGTTTGCCAATGATAGCATTCATATTCTTGCTCTCATAATGCAATGACATCTAATAGCGGATATGGGTATTTCCATTGACGTCTTGAAAACATTAGGGTGTGATATGGACTAACAATCATCTCACTACATTTAACTGCTACTGCATAGAACAATGCAATTTATTCTACATGCATATCAAAACTTTTACAAAAATAATTGGTCAAAATGACAGCTGGATATTGACTCTGGTATCAATGTCTATGTTATGGCTTTATGTTTGGCACAGGCTGATTCAGTGTGAGCAAATCTATATTTCTACTGCTGTACAGTTCACGATGCCTTCAAGATTATTATTTTTTGCCACCAATCTACACACAATACTCCATAAAGCCAATGCAAAAACATCTAAAAATATTTATGCCAATTTATTGCAAAATGAAATCTCATTTACATACAGGTAGGTGCATTTTAAAAAATTTGAATATCATGGAAAAGTTATTTTTTTTAATCCATAATTCAAATCAAAAAGTGACGCCTTCATATATTCTAGATTCAATACACATGAAGTGAAACATTTCAAGCTCTTTTTTGTTCCAAACTTGATGATTACAGCTTACAGCTCATGGAAATTAAAATATTACAATTAAAATTTTTCAATAGGAGTGGACTAAGGCTGGAGTCAGTGCATCAAGAGCCACCACGCACAGATGTGTCCAGAAAATGGGCTAAAAGTGTCACATTCCTTGTGTCAAGCCACTCCTGAACCGGAGACAATGTCAGAAACAGCTTACCTGATTGAAGGAGAAAAAGAACTGGACCCTTGCTCAGTGGTCTTCTCTTCGGATTAAAGTAAATTTTGCATTTCATTTGGAAATTAAGGTCCCAGAGTCTGGAAGAAGAGTGGAGAGGCACAGAATCCAAGTCCAGTATTGAAGTTTCCATAGTCAGTGATGATTTTGGGTGCCATGTCATCTGCTGGTGTTGGTCCACTGTGTTTTATCAAGTCCAGAGTCAATGTAGCCATCTGCTAGGAGATTTTAGAGCACTTCATGCTTTCATTTGCTGCCAAGCTTTATGGAAATGCTGATTTCCTTTTCCAGCAGGGCTTGGCACCTGCCCACAGTGCCAAAATGACTGGTAACTGGTTTGCTGCCCATGGTATTACTGTGCTTGATTGGCCAGCCAACTCGCCTGACCTGAACCCCATCTATGGGGTAATGTCAAGAGGAAAATGAGATACACCAGACCCAACAACACAGATGAGCTGAAGGCCGCAATCAAAGTAACCTGGGCTTCCATAACACCTCAGCAGTGCCACAGGCTGATTGCCTCCATGCCATGCCACATTGATGCAGGAATTTGTGCAAAAGGAGCCCCGACCAAGTATTGAGTGCATAAATTAACATAATTAGGAAACCTTTGCAGGTGTTTTGAGTTAGTTAGCTGATTAGAGCTCCTCTCAGGTCAACATTTCTGTATTATAAATGTTTTATTCTTATAGTTTGAGATACTGGATTTTTGATTTCCATGAGCTGTAAGCCGTAATCATCAAGATTGAAACAAAAAAGGCTTGAAATGTTTCACTTTGTGTAATGAATCTAGAATATATGAAGGTGTCACTTTTTGATTTGAATTATGAAAAAAAAAAACTTTTCCATGATATTCTAATTTTTTGAGATGCACCTGTAAGTATTCAGACCCTTTATTCATTACTTTGTAGGAGTGCCTTTGGCGGCTTTGAATCTTCCTGGGTATGCTGCTACCAGCTTTCTTACATTCTTCTTTGCACATCCTCTCAAGCGCTATCAGATAGGATGTGGAGCTGTGATGAATTGCGATCTTCAGTTATCCCTAATGACGAGTTCAAGTCTAGGCTTTGGCTGGGCAACTCAAGGACATTGACAGATTTGTCCTGGAGCCACTCAAGCATTGTTTTGGCTGTGTGCTTCAGGTCATTATTGTGACCTTCCCTTAATCCTGACAAGTTTACCAGTCCCTGCCGCTGAAAAGCAACACCATAGTATGATCCTCCCACCATCATGCTTCACTGTAGAGATGGTATTAGCCGGTTGATGAGTGAAATGTTGGTTTCGCCAGATGTAGCACTTGGTATTCAGGCCAAATTGTTAGATTTTGGTCTCTAAGAATCTTTTTCCTTATACACTGATGTTTTACTCAGGACTGGTTTCCGTTTAGCCACTCTACTGCAAAGGCCTGATTGATAGAGTGCTGCAGAAAGGGTTGTCTTCCTGGCCACTTCTCCTATCACTGCAGAGAAACTTGGAAGCTCTGCTGGAGTGGTTGTTGGGTTCTTGGTTACCTCCCTGAGCAATGCACTTTTTACCCAGCTAATTAGTTTGTACAGACTGCCAGCTCTAGGAAGAAGCTTGGTTGTTTTAAACATCTTGTATTTTTTTAATGATGAAGCCCACTTCATGCCTCGATACAATTCTATCTCTGAGGTCTAATGAGAGTTCCTTGGACTTCATGGCTTGTTTTTTGCGTGAGTCCTCATAGTGTGCCTTTCTAAATAATGTCCAATCAATTGAATTTGCCACAGTTGGACTCCAATAGCACTAGACGTTCTAGAGACATCAAGGATGATCAAATGACACAGGGTTAGAGTCTGAGCTCTATTTGTAGTGTCATGGCAAAGGGTCTGAATACTATGGAACACCCCTTAATCAGATTTTAGAAGGTTAGAATGAACAATTATTAAGCTATGGATATTTCTACATATTTGTTATATACAAATGGGATTGCATTATGTAGTTTAATACAGACAGAATTGGCAAAGTGGCTTTCAAAGATTTGCATCAGGCAAAGTTAAAAAAAAAAAAAAATGAACATACAAATGCACCTTAATCTTTTGCTATGTTATTTCTTTTTTTTTGTTATACACTAGCTCGCACAAATCTTTATTTAGTTGTTGTGCCATGCAATATTGTGAATTATCCATTTACATGACCGATAACAATATCAAATTCTGTGGGAGATTTTATCAGTTTGGATGAATTGCAGTGCAGACTTCTGAAATCATTGAATAATATCACATACCTTTGTCAATATTTAATTAATTTAAATAAGATATTATCTTTGGACACAATAATAACACACCAATTGCCCATACCTCTTGTAGTTTTCTCATGACGATAACTTTTAACAGGATCAAGTTTACAGTTGCACCCTATTATTATTATTGTCTTCTGTCTGTAGGACGGGTGCCATCCACATAGGGGACCGTGTCCTGGCTATCAACTGTGTAAGTCTGAAAGGGAAACCTCTGAGTGAGGCCATCCATCTACTTCAGATGGCCGGAGAGACCGTTACCCTCAAGATCAAGAAGCGCCAAGATGGTATGTACAGCTCATTTGATTTTGAAAATGTTTGCATGGAAGGGGATAGCTATTTAGAGGAACCGAGCTGGAAGGGGGAAATATTTGACTTAAGATTGCCTTTGGATTTTGCCATGCAGAATCAGACGGGCAGCAGACATCAGAGCAGGCAGGGTTCCTGAGCGACACAGAAGATGAGCTGACTGACTCCCAAAAGACCAGTAAACACTCTGGGATGTACTCTGCCACCGTGCCCAGTGTGGACTCTGCCATGAGCTCCTGGGACGGCTCTGGCATTGATGCTGGTTATGGCAGCCAAGGCAAGGACAGAGCATGGCCACACAAATGTTGCTATTTTTAAAAAACAGCTTAGGTCACTTCACAACTTTTGATATGCTCACAGGGTTATCCTAAAATCTGTAAGCTGGGTAATTGTGTTACTGTTCCTTGTGTGCAGGAACGTATCTTCACAGAGCTACAGATTTGACCTTGCAGCCTAACGAATGGAGACGTACCAAACCGCCCAGGACCCACCTCAACTCCACCTCTGGCCTTACCCAGCACTCCCACTTCTACGATGGAAGATACACTGATGATGACTGGGATAAAGCTGCTGGGTGAGTGCCTCAACTAGAACAATGGATTTATAGCCTGGTGTTTGGTCTGTCTGTGCTTTATCCCACTTCTGAAAGTTTTACATAAAGTATATTGCTCCCTTTCAGTCAGTCGCTTTGGGGCCACTATGGGGATTACGCATGCGTCAAGCATATGTGAAAACATACAATCACGCCTGATAAGGCCTGACAGGTGTTTAGCAGCTGGGAGCCCTATGCCCATGTTATAAATACACAGCGTACACTTGGATTCACTGATTTACTGCTCTTCACATGTTCTTTCGTGTTCTGCAAATCTATTTTGTTAATGTTTTTTTGCATATAACTTAGAAAAGTGTTTACTTACCTTTGTCATTGCACCCTGGGTGGGGGTGGGGGGGGCAGTTTGACATAGTGAAGGAAGCAATTTACTGCCAATGAAATGGGAATGTGAATTCTGGTTTGGCTGATATTGATGTAATTTCAGTGACAGGCCCTTGGGGCTTTCTTCAGGGAAGGCTCTGGAGCTTCCATCTTCCGTTACTGTGTCAGCTCTGTCTGACCATGCCCTGCAGTTGTGTGATCTCTGGCATCAGGTGACAGAAGAATTGGTGGTTGATTGGCTGATGCTCCAGGTTTACCAGACGGAGTTGTTGGCAGAACTCGATCGGGTTTTGGTGGATTGTCTCCCCAACTCGCACCTTCTTATGGAGGCACGACCTATTACCAACATAATTCTGTCTTTCCTGGGGGGTCTTACCTCTCTGGAAGGGCGTGGCTTTGGCCTCTGTTGTGCAACGCCAACTTTGGTTGTCTTGGTTGTGTCTTCCTGAGCCTGACTGATGGGTTTTGTTGGACAGGCCTGTTTCCCCCACCTTGCTTTTCAGCGTTGCATTGGTTGACTGTCATCCCTCTTGGGCTGTTATGGATGAAGCCATTACAACGCCACCATCGATTGCTCCAAGTGTCATGCTCTCCTTTATGCATTCTGATTGGTCTTATCCAGCCCATGCTGGACAGAGTTCGCTCAGAGAGTCTGTTCCTCATTGTGGCTCCTCGCTGGCCCAAGACATTGTGGTTTCCAGAGTGTCCGTCTGCTCGACGGGCATCCATGTTGAGCTGAGCTGCACTTCGTTTGCACTCAGTGACTCTGAAGTTACGCTGCACCCTACTTGTGCTGAAGTTGTCATTCCTATCAGGTTCTGGAATTCAACCTCCTTCCCTTTTCTGCACATACCTTTGTATTCTCTTACCAGGAGCCCATGCATGATCTGTCCTCTTTGTTCACTCCACATTAATATGGACACATTAGCATTCCACCTCTTCAGCCTCGCTGTGTATCGTCATAATAGTGGCACCAAAGTAACCAACCGAAAGGGAACCTTAGGTTTATGTACAGTGTCTCTCAAAAGTATTCACCTTTTTTTAAACATTTTCTTGTGTTAAAAGATGACATCAGAATGGTCGGAATTTGAAGTTGTTGCCACAATCCAGTCAATTATTTTCTGTTTTATATTTGTAATTAATTTAGAACAATTTGTCGTTTTTATTTTTCATTTTGACATGGACTTTTTTGTGTTGATCAGTGTCAAAACCTCCAAATTAAATCCATTTTTATTTCATGTTGTAAAATGTGGAAATGTCCAACGGGGTGAATACTTTTGAGAGCCATTATATGTAATCTCTATTCCCTGAGGGGGTTAGTTTCTCCACACTGTTCGAGTCACAGTGAAGAGCAGTTCTGAAATCAGTGAATGAAGGTGTACACTGGGAGGTCATAGCCCAGGAGGTTAGGCCCCTGGCTGTTACACACCTGTATGGCCTTATCAGGTGTGATTGTATTTGTGTTAACGAATATGCATGACGCATGCATGTTCCCCATAGTGGCACCTCGTTCGCCACAGGGAATGAAGATTATGTACATAACCCAATGTTTCATTACGTGACTTTCACCCATAGTTTCTCAGTCACAGATTAAGCCTAGTCCTCTACTAAAAATCAAGCTCAATAAGAAAAATCACAGCAGGAATAAATTTTTAGTCCTGGACTAGGCTTAATCTGTGTCTAGGAAACTGCCAGTTTTTTTTCCATTAAATCAAAGCCTATGACTTCTGTTTACGTCATCATTTTATCATTATTTGAGTCTAAAAATCTGTTTTCATTCGCTGCCATCTATCAATTTGTGAAGTGAACTGAGAAATCTGCAATTTCACTCAAATATTTGGCTTTCGAAAAGTCATAATTTTTTTTATTCCTCCATGCGGTTGTGCTTGTCCTATCTCTGCTTTTTCTCTCTTTCTCAGGTATTCTCTATCCCATCCGCTTTACTAACCGACCACCAGGCTCCTGGGGTTTCACAAACTTCACATATATTTTTCTCTGTTGCTTCTTTGTCTTCACCAAACGTGTCCCTCTAAAGCACCTAAAAGACCCATGGATTCAACCCCCGTGCTTTGTCTGTTTCCTCACTCGTGACATTATTTTTTTTCCTCTCAACTTTTGTCTCCTTCACTGCCACAAACTGTCAACTCTCAAAGGCTTTTTGGGTGGCCTAACTTTTAAACAGTGAATCTGCATGAAGGCTCTGACTATTTTAAGGGAATACACTGTTTTGTGGTAATGCAGTTCAAGACCAGCATTACCCACGCTGCTTTGCAGGCCACACCTTTTCCAAACAGACTAAACACCCCCCATTTCCAGGACATCAAGGCTACTCTCATGTTCTGGTTCCTGCGTTGTCATAGATATGTCAGCCCCCCTCGTTGCCATGGCATCCTAAACCAGGAGGACAGCTTCTGGTCCCAGGCCCTGCAGGACCTAGAGACCTGTGGCCAATCAGAGATACTCAGGGATCTAGAGGTAAGTTAATAATCTGCCACTAAATGAAACAACGCAGAAATCTGAGTTTTTGATCAACTGACACGTTCTATTCTATGAACTTGTGTGTGCATGTAAATGCATGTAGTGTACTATGCAGGTTTCATCCAGTACCTTTAACTTTAGAAATCCTGTTATCTACTTGCAGGCATCCATGACAGGCAGCACTCTTAGCCTGTATCTGGAAGAGACCAAGTCCCAGGAAGACTCAGTCTTGCAGAACAGAATCAGTCCTGTGAAGAGAGGTCCCATTCACGAGGAGCCTAAAACGAAAGACAACCTTCAGAGGTCCAATAAGATAAGGGACACCCCGCATAGAGGAAGAGAGATCCATGAGACCACCTCCCTGACAGCCCTGGAACTACTAAAAGTGAGGGGGTTTCTACATTCAGTTGATTTTGAAATGCACTACAGATCCTGTTTAAGAACTCAACATTTATTGGAATTTCGGTCTACTAAATTGATTTGGAACTGAGATCTACCCTGGTTCCTTGGGCCTGAAATTTGTCCAATCCAATACAGAGGATTAAAATGGAATCTGCAATGTGAAGAAACAGCGAGCATTGACATCATTGTTTATCTTTTTAATGTAACATACAATACATCTGCAGTGAAGCTGCTGTACTACCCAAGGACACGATGGGTACATTGAGGAGAGAGCCCAGAACAGAACCCTAGGGGACACGAGTAGTGAGTTCTACTGTACTGTATGTCACAGCACACAGAGCCTACTCCACTAGCTTCTGTTGTCCAGAAAAGCTCCATATTGGGGCCCCTACAAGGGAGAGGGAGTAGTACAGCCCAGGGTAGACAGGTCAAAGTCTGACAGTTTGGTCTTGTCTTGTTTCACTCTGGCAACTACCTTTGGTAGGTTGGGTGCCAGCAAGCTCAAATGTGGTAATTGGCTTTGTAATGCGTTCTACAAAAGCATAAATATGGGCCGGTGAATGCCTCCTGCTGAAGCCAGCAGTGTAATAAGAAACAGAATGGCTTGACAAGATGTGCATCAGAGGACACATACAAATCTCAGATGGAACAAATTAAATCAGATTTGGAGTTTCAGAGAAAGAAGTGAGAACTACAGGGGGTGAACAAAATAATGTAAACACCACATGGAAAAGGAGTGTTACTTTGAAAGAACTAAATAAAAATTACGAACGCAGCTACAGAGGTCACGCTGCAGAAGTCACATTCAATTTATCACCACTTAGCATTACACGTGTCAGCCATAAAAAAGGTTGGTCAGTTAGCACTTTTATATTGGAGTTTTCAAAGCAACATGAGGCAACTAACAGATTTCGAAAAGGCCAAATATTTGGTGCCCGAATTGTAGGGGGCGTTGGTCCAGAGCAAAATGAATCAATGTGTCGAGGGTGACAGTCTCAAAAATCATAACAGGATATGTCGAACATGTACAAATTGTATAGCCAGAGGACCCATGGTCACAAGTCGAAGCTGACCAATAGAGATAAACGGACACTTAACAGGATAGTTGCTCAAAGCCCCAGAAGCACAGCCTTGAATATTACTACAGAATTTAATCAGCCCCCCTGTACACCAGTCTCAACAAAAACTGTATGGGGTGAGCTTCAAACACTGTTCCCTCATGATGTTCCCATATTCCAGAATGATAATTCCCCCATAC
The DNA here is from genome assembly GCA_016801175.1 of Esox masquinongy. Taxonomy (NCBI): domain Eukaryota; kingdom Metazoa; phylum Chordata; class Actinopteri; order Esociformes; family Esocidae; genus Esox; species Esox masquinongy. The sequence goes on from JACXGI010000258.1 coordinate 24,615, forward strand.
ACACTGCTAAACTAATTCAAGAGTGGTTTCATGAATACCAGGATGCCTTCTATGGCCTCCCCAATCACCAGATCTGAACATCATTGAACCTTTATGGGAAGTTCTGGTGCATAGAGTGCGAAGTAGATATCCACCTCCTTTATCCTTCAAGACCTGGAAGCTTTCTTCTTGAAGAATGATGCAATATTCCACTACAGAAGGTCCAGGACTTGCATAAAAGCATATCAAGAAGTATTGAAGCTGTTCTGAAGGCAAACATTAATATCAAGGACCTTATTAAAGTAGATCCTTTATGTTAATATATTTTTAGGTGCTTCCATTATCCAGTGCACCCCCTGTATCTTCTTGGTTGTTCATTTTCTTTAAGTCTGAATGTAAAACCTAGATAAGTCTGTATAAAATAATTACAACAATGACATGAAAGTTGCAAATTGATTCGAGCCTTGTCTGTGCAGCTGGGTGATGAATGTCTGGGAAGCCACATGGGGAATAAGAATGGGCAAGCATCCTCCTGGGAGTGGGGTGACACTGTCAGGAATGGTTTTTCAATGCTAACTGAGAATGTCAAATGGGTGTGCCCTACACAGTTTGACCTATGTGACTTTCTAGTTGGATGAGCATTGTGGTTAATTGGGAGAAAGCCAACATCTTTCTTTTTGCAGCAGTGCTACATGTGAGAAGTAATCGTCTCAGATTGATTGAGAGATTCAGACTTAAGGTTTGATTTCCCATTTATTAAACATTACACAGTATTTAAAATGATACTTTACAGCTTTGTATAGTATCGTTTTACTTTAGGGAACACACAAATGCTCAGTGTAAAATATAACTTTTTTCACCACTGTGATAGTGAAAGTGTCAACATTTTATTTTGATTCCCCACAATATCTTTGAACATGGTTGACATCAAAAGGCCATGTTATTGGTTGTGGATTAAATGTGTGTCCCAAGCCAATACAAACATTTTAAGCTTTTGCTGTGTACCTATGAGGCCAAAACAAGCCATTCAAAAGCTTTGCTAAAATTACGTTTTCAGCACAAAAAATATTTTGAGCTTATCTATTGGACTACATGGGTTGTGAGAATTATAGTCCCTGCATACTGTGATCTCTCTCCCTCAGTAGAGAACATTTCTAGTGTGCTTTAATGTACTGTTCATTTAGGGTTGAATACAAGCACAATCTCAATGTAACTGAATGTTATTACGCCCTGAAAAACAAACATGAATTTCAGATTGAATGATTGATATTGGTATAACTACCTCTTAAAGTCAAGCTGTGGACAGAGTTGCATAATTCTATTAATTGTTGGTTCTTCATCATGTATATTGCAAAACAACATCAGGTAATGATACTGAAACTCTGGTGTTATCATTACCAGCCTGTGGTGACCTTAATTATCCAATCCACATGACTTGTGCAAGAATGACAGTACAAGTGATTGTTTTTCACCGGAGGAGGCATTGCATTCAGCAGAAGGTTATAGATGGTAGACTCTTTGGGATCAGTGATGCTGTACTGAGTTTAAGAAGGATTACAGTATGCACTGGGCTGGCCATAAGAGATACTGATGCCTTACAGTCTGTCCTGTAGGTGAGCCTGAAAAAGGACCAAGACTACGGAGACTTTGGGTTCAGTGTGTCAGATGGCCTCCTGGAGAAAGGTGTCTACGTCAACATGATCCGGCCAGATGGACCTGCCGACCAGGGTGGATTGAAACCCTACGACCGCATTCTGCAGGTACTTTGTGGAAAAAAGTTTGTGTGTGTGTGTGTGTGTGTGTGTGTGTGTGTGTGTATATGTATTTGTGTATGTGTGTTCATTCTGTATTCACATGTGTTATATGACCAAAGCGATTTTGTCCCAGGTGAACAGAGTGAGGACCAGAGACTTTGACTGCTGCTTGACCGTCCCTCTAATCACTGAATCTGGACATAGCTTGGACCTGGTCCTCAGCAGAAACCCACTGACACAGGCAGAATTTGGCCCGCTTCAGGACTGCGAGGAACCCTCTGACTCCTTATTGGGCTTCACACATTACAGGACCAATAGTATTGCCCTGTGACAAGGGTCCAGGGGGATATTGTGGACTAATTAGTGCGTTTGTGCATTCAATTGGTGCACATTTTACACACATTATACTACAGGCACAAACACACTCATCTCTTGTCCACACACACACGCAAAATATTATTCATACATGAGCATACATGTTTACTTGAATAAGGAAGACACTGTCCATCAGCCGCTGATTCACACTTTCCACAAGTGTATTCATGTGATCTGGAGCAGAACAGAGGGCGCTCAGTCAAGCTCCTGAGGCTTTTTAGGCGAAACCACATAACAGCAGTTACATAACAGCTTCTGACTCTGTCTGAACAACAACATTGCAACCCTGTAAGAAACTGTGGAAAAGCACAAACACACACTTCCCTCTGTGAAACAGGCTTGTTCACAACACCACCCCAGTGTTGTGAAATGCGTGCATTTGAACCTCAGCAACCTCTTGCTGGGGATTGGTGGTGTTACATGTACACACACACACACTTGACGCACGAACGTGCGCACATTCGGGGGGGAGGGGTTAAGGATTCCAGACATGCTGTGCTGGACCATTATTTCAGCCATGTTTTGGCTGGCTGCCCTCTTCTTTGCTTTAGCACGACCTGGACAGCCAGAGTCCCACACTGCCAAGTCCGGGGACAGAACGGCTAGCTAGCACCTCCAAATAGCTTAAATACTAAGCTGACACTCACTGTTAACTTGCCAAGTATTGCAAACATTTCTATTTTAGACAGCCCCCCCATCCTAAAGTCAGAATTGTTTGTGAAAATGGACTTGGTGACTTGGGTCCAAGCTTTCTACCCTTGTGTTTTCAAATGACCGTCACATGAAGGACAAATCTTTACCCTGGTCTTTTTTTTAATTACATTTTCTGTGTGGCCCTCAACAGAAGATGCATTACAGAATGTTTCTTATTCTTGTTGCATTTTTCACTTTGTGTTAATGGCTACTGGATGTACCGGACTCATTTGTCATTCTTTTTTGTGGTCAGCATTTTATTTCCTGAAAGTATTTGTGTACGATTTATAGTTATCAAGTTCATTCACCAAATAACACAATGTTTTTGCTTGTGTGCACTAGTTGTTCACCTAAATCAGAACCATGCACTACATTGACCACTTTATCACACTTTATCACTATTTTGTTTTATTACATCACTAATGGTGGTTTAGACACATTTTTTCTTTTGAAAACTTTGTCACCTACTGTGAAGGAGTATTTATTTGCACAAAGCAATGTTCAGATTTTGTTGTTCCGAGAGCTTATATCTCAACATTTTTCATTTCACCATCATAATCAGTATGTTATTTGAGGCCAGGACTTTTTTCTGACTAGAATAACCTCTTGCCCTTATGTAAATATCACATGTAAATACATTTTAGAAGGTATGACACAATTTGTTTTGTTTTGCAGCACACAGTGTCTCTGGAGTAGAGTGTGTGGTGTCCAAAAAACAGCCTCATAAGTACATCACATCCCTGGCCAAATGTGGACTGAAATACCTTTCAATTCTATAAAAATGAAGTTCAGATCCTTTCAATTTAGTTTGAAAGTTTCTGCCCCAATTCTGCATAGGGTGTAGAATACAATGACATACTACTTTCCCAAGCCTTCACAGTTGGACTGTTGTTGTTTTATCATGAGACTGGATGTTTATAAAGCTCTTACATAACATCTTTGGCCCCAGCCTGCTTACCAAGCTGCCTCTGAGGAAATAAGGTGATTTGTTTCATTTCATGTAATGGCTTGTGTAGCAATGTAGTAAGAACACTGAGATGTACTGTCCCTTTCTGGGCTCAACTCACTGCTTTTTAATCCTCAGGAAGGGAATATGTTTTTATGTTGGTCTCAAACTCATCCAACATCCAAAAATGATCTAATTTGAGGGGTATATTTTTTATTCATTTGATGTGGTTCAGAAACTGGTCAGTAATTGGTATGTACATGGTCCCCATTTATAGTGTTTGCAAATGTGATTTCTGTATGTAAGATGTGACCGAGTGCAGTATCTGTTCTCTGTACAGTTCTTCTGTTTACAATTTCCTCCCAACTGTATCCAAGTATTAGATATTTAAGTGTGTGTGGTGTGGGGAGGGGGGGGGGTTGAAGGAAATTGCTTTGTGAATTGTAAATTAAATGGATATTTTATTCTTTAATGAGATGTATTTCCTGCTTTTTATGAAAATAAAGATACAATATGATGATTGGGGTGTTTGTTTTTCTTCAAATTTGAAGAAAATGCTTTGTGAAATGAAATGTACTTGCAATTTTATTCTTAAATGAGTGATATTTCCTGCTTTTTAACAAAATAAAGGTATGATAAATGGTGTTCTTTGTCATGTCTATGTTTTGCAGAAAAAATAAAAATCTGGTGTCAGGGCTGTTGCCAAGAATCCTGGGCACCATGAAGACATGCGTGGGTTTTAGCATGGAAGAGCTTGCATCACCCAAGTTTGGCACTGCTAATTCCAGATAAACTGAACATAAAATCTGGAAAGATCTCAATCCATTAAGGTACAATGAACTACAGACTGATTCCAAAATGGCTGGCCATTGTTTTTAAAGTAATCTCATCGTTATATACGATTTGTGAGCTTGTCCATAATAGTCATTGGCCACTACTAAGTCGTAGTCTGTGGTTTACTACTAAGAGAGACATTTACATTTAAGTAATTTAACAGATGTTTTTTTCCAAGGCACTTTCCAGTGCATCTATTTTCTGACTGCCATTGTAAAACACATTCACATACTCAATTGCAGCCTGTAATTGCACACATGTTATAAAAGTGGTGCTTCAAAGCTAAAAAAAAAGGTCCCCAGAAATTGTGTCTGTTGTCATGTGCTAATTTATGCGAGAAGTATGATAAGGATTCTACTCATAGATTATGCACATACTGTATATACAACACATTACCCATTCAGCCCAAAATGGAAGGTTTGAACAAATATTTTGAAAATGACCCAGACTGTATCTTTAACAGGTATGGAAAAGTATGCACTGTACAACAGTGCAATTAATTCATTGCAGCACTACCGCTACACTGGGAGAGGACGTATATAAATCCTTCACCTTTTTTACTGAAAATTACTAATATAAATTTGTAATTTTCAACAGTTTTAAAACATTTAATGAAAGACCAAAACGTATGACAGCTATGCTTTGTAAAATTAAAAAAAAACGATGTACCAATATCATGGCATTAGGTCAGTGATTTGATATATTAAACAACTGACACATCCATCCATTCATTTAAAGTTTAAAGATATTAAAGATATTAAGGGGTCCCATAAAATTGGTTTCATCAGCGTTAACTGTTTCCCCCAGTATTTTTAGGTCTTTAATCTCTCGTAAACACTTCAACACTTACAATCTCACAGGTGTGATCACACTAGAGTAGTCCCTGAACTGAAGCATATGATTAATCACTGGTCTTACCTCACTGTTTTTCACATAGTTAATTGAAACAGTCTTTATAACTTGATGTCCTCAATGTGAGAAGTTCATCTCATAGTGTAGATGTTTTAAAATGTACAGAGTTATCCATGATTCTTATATAAATCTGTGTACAAACTTTTACGTTCATCCTGGCTCTGACGGCAGCCAACACCTGTGGTCATTTTCACGTAAAAGAAATATGATACGCCTAACAAATTTAAATTTTATTTTAATTAGTGACCAGTAAATACAACTTATTATATAACGTGTGAGCTGATGAACAGACAAAAACATTGTGTAAAAACATTAAAAGTTAAGTGACCCGAAAGTAGCCTAAGTATGTGGTCGCTGCCGTGTTTGTTTATAACCAAAGAAGGTGAGAAGATGGGTACTCTAAGAGACCAGATGATCATTTGAATTTGCTCATCTTCCGAACAGATTTGTGATTTGTCTTTTTCTAAGATCGTTGGTCAGATAAACCTTAGGACTCCCAGAATCTAAAACAATGTAAATAAACATGGCTGGGCTTATAGACAGTAATTAGTTAAATAAGCTCAATGTAACCTTCAAATTACTATTTTTCACTGATTGGATTGGTCAATTACTAAATATACAAGAATAGGAATTCATTATTTGTCATAAGCTACTGAGAACTTGTAAATAATACCGAAAATAAAAAAATGATTAACCCACAACCCATTGTCTAATAGTTAGGATAGGTTTTATTGATACATATCAAGTAAAGTGTGCAAGTTTCTTTCACGCCAATACTCACGACGAGTACACAATTTTTAATGGTTGCTCAATACCTATTCAGTATAGCATTTAACAGTATTATGGCGGTAGTAGTTTACACAAAAAAATTTAGTCAAAATCAGAAATTTGCTACATAAAAAGTAAACTCGCAGCTGTGGAGGAAATGTATTGTTTCTTAATCAAATTCTGGAATAATCAACGCATACTCCAACCTCACACTGCGAGGACATTGTTGTTGCTTGCCCCTTGGGGTTTCAGGCTGGGTGATTTGTAAAATCACTTTGAGACAACTGCTGATGTGAAAAGGGCTTTATAAATAAATATGATTGATTGATTGATTGATTAGAGATATTTGTAACTTCCGTGGGATAGGTTTTAGTTCAAGGTTTGAGTTAAGCATGATTTCAAGAATGTGGTTAAGGTGAGGGCTAGGTTTAAAAAAAAAAGAGTGAAGAGAGATTTTAAAAATAGGTGGTATTTACCGGTGATTATGGTGGTGTTACGGTTGGACAGAAGTCCAAGGAGATGTGGGACCAAGGGCAGAGGGTATGGGCAGGGATTGGAGGAGGCCAGAGGAGACTTGCCGCGGGGTCTTGTTCTGGGCACATAAATGGTGCAGGTGGAGACAAAGGAGGGGACATCTGCCCCAAAGGTTGGCCACCAGAATCGGTGGCAGATGAAGGCAAGAGTCCGGGCAAGCCCAGGTGACAAGTCTGGTTAGATGAATGGCCCCACTCCAAGAGCAGATCTGGGACAAACAAACATCTGATAGGGCCGTGGAACCAAAAAGGCGGGGGAAGGCATCGGTTTTGGTGTTCTTGGAGCCGGACCGGTATGGCAAACTGAAGTTAAAATGATTGAAATGTAGGGCACACCTACCTTGTCTGGAACTGAGCTGCTTGCTAGTGTGGAGATTTTTATGGCCGGTCCAGATAAGGAAGGATTGCTCCAACCGATGCCTCCATTTGTCCAATGCCATCTTGACAGTGAGCAACTCCCTCTTCCTGGCATCCTAATTCCTCTCCACAAGGTTTAGCCAGTGAAAGAGCAATGCACAGGGGTGCAGCTTCTGGTCATGGTCCAAGCACTGAGAAAGAACACTCCCATGTCTGAGGCGTTGATTTCCACCACAAACTGGCTGGAGGGGTCTGGGCAGATCGAGTTGGGAGCAGAGATGAAGCTCTGTTTCAGGTCCATGAAAGCAGCCTCAGGAGACCAGATGAACCAGACCATAGTGGAGGTGAGGGGAGATGCCAGAATGCTGCACCCCTGGATGAAATGGTGAGAGAAATGTACAAAAACCTAGGAACCTCTGGAGCTGTAACTACGACGTGGACTGTAGTCACTCCAATATGATTCTTAGGCACTGGAGGACTTGCCAGACATGGATGACGTGCTCCTGGCGGTGTGGGAGATTACCAGGATGTCGTCAATTTAAACAAACATCCACCTGTTCAGCATGTCCCAAAGCACATTGTTGACAAGAGTCTGGAACACAGTAGGGGGGTTGGACAGTCACCAGGGATTCGTAGTAGCCACTGGCAGTGTTTAAAGGAATCATCCACTCGTCACCCCCCAGGATCCAAACCAGGTGATAAGCTTTCTGCAGGTCAATCTCGGAGAACATGAAGCAGTTCGCAAGAAGAGGAGATGAGTGGAAGTGGGTAACATTTTTTGATGGTGACGTCCTTCAGTCCCCTGCTGTCAATGCAAGGACGCAGGGTTTTATTCTTCCTCTCCACAAAGAAGAATCCTGCCCCGGAGGGAGATGCAGACAGCCAAATAATTCCAGCAGTGAGAGAGGTCTCAACATAAGTCTCCATGGCTTTGGTCTCTGGAGTAGAGTCGCGCCCCGGAGAGGTGAATTTACAAGGAGGAGGTTGATAGCGCAGTTGAAAGGCTGACACGGATGGAGTTTCAAAAACCGTCCAGATATTTAGCCGAGACAGAGGACAGGTCGGGGGCATCCTCTGGACCTGGGAGGTTAGTTACGGGGGTAGGCTGCGCGGACATCAGACCCCGGATGTGACAAAGGCTCCTGCCGATAACGGAACCCACAGTCCAGTCAATAATGTGATTGTGTCTTTGGATCCATGAGTGGCCTTGGACCAGAGGTATGTGGGGGGAACTGAGGGGCATGAACTGGATTGCCTTGCTGTGGTTGCCAGAAATGCGCAGGGCTGACCGGGACAGTAATGTGCTTCACTCGGCCGATGGGATGGCCTTCCAGGACCCTAGCCTCCATGGAAGTGGAGAGGGGTGGTGGGGATCCCCAGCTGCAGGACAAGAGCGGACTCTATAAAGCTTTCATCGGCCCCAGAATCAATGAGAAACTGGAGGGAGATTGGGGCATGGAAGCATGGAGCTTGGTGCAGGTTGTAAGAGACGAGAGGGGCCTATGCTTGGCCCACCAGCTTACCCACAACCAGGGGTTAAATTAGGCAGGAGCCAGCAGGAGCTTAGCTCCTGCACATATGGTCAAAATGAGACCCAGGGGGAGCTGATCTCCCGTACTTCCACTGGCCAGCCGTTAAACATGTTACATACAACTGGAAAGTAGGAAATAGGGCTCCTCCAGTTCCCAAATCCCAGTTTAACCCCTGCTCCCAAAAACTGATCTGATCTTTTAACAGGTTGGTGGCGATGGAATAAGACAGGTTCCCACAGTATAGGCAGCTGTGGGTGCTGATCCTCCGCTACCGCTCTACAGGGGTCAGTTATTCCCTACCAAGTTGCATGAGCACCAGTTGTGGAGGCTCAACCATTTTCAGCCATTCACAGAGGGGCTCTGGTTATTTTCGGGAGTCACGAAGACCAAAACACCAGGGGTTTACGGTACATTGGGCAGATGGTGTAGGGGATGCAGACGGTCAGGAGTTCTCTCGCTGTTACGGTCCCGTAGGTGACTGTTAATCTGGACAGTAAGGGCAACAAGGGAGTCGAGGCCGGTGGGAAGCTCTCAGGCTGCGGGCAAGTCCTAGATGATGTCCGACAGCCTGTGGAGGAATGTATCAAAGAGGAAATCCGGGTTCCTCAAGCTCTTGGCTAGGGAGCATAAATCAACTGCGTAGTCTGCTGCACTACGGGAGGTTTATGGGGTTCTTGGGGAGTAGGGATGGCTGGAGGAGAAATGGTATTGGGTGTAAGCTTGCTGGAAATTAGAGGATTTGGAGCATACAAATAAACAACTTGAATTTCTGATAAGAAAAAAACCCCACAAAGGACAAAAATATACATTATTCACATTTTAATATCACACTATGAATAATAACTTATTATAACTGATGTTTTTTTAATCCTTGTAATTACATCTACTCCTCCCTCAAAATATTAATAGATTCCAGAATGTGTTTAATTTCAGAAGTTTTAGTTGAGGGCATTCACATAACAACAACAAACAGGCAACGGTATCGACAGTTAAGTAGGCCTAACGTTTAGGCTAGTGGTGCGTTCCATTGACCTCGGAAGTTGCAACTCAGAACTGGGAATGACGTCACACTTGAGTTAACCCAAGTTGATTGCGTTCCAGTGTCCAAAGTCGGAAAACAAGATGGAGCCCCCACTAAAGCCTTTGTTATGCTTCCCCTTTCAGAATATATACAATTTTTTTCATTGTATTTTATTGTGTAGAAAAATGTTTTGACCGCTTTTTAATCGGCCATTCCGTAACCGGTAGACTAACCTGTAACCTGGACGGGCGAGTGCTCTTCAGAATATTGTAATGTTAATTATAAATATCATTTTCCTATATGATTTATAATACTAGTCTGCTAAATGGCATACGTATAATGTCTGTTGTACTGTTGATACAAGGTGCTGCGATCTTGGATTACGATCTTGGGGGTAGTTAGTGGGGTTCCGAGTTGGAATTTGACTTGAGGGGGCGTTCCAGTTGAAACTTCCGACTTGGAACTCTGAACTTCCAACCTCTGAGTACAAATGGAATGCGCCATAGCTAGCCAGAAGGCTAACATTATCTCAGTTACGCAAAAGTAAACCGCAAAGTATCCTTTAATATTGCAATCACCTGCTCTAATGGGTACGACCCAAATAAATAAATAAAGTGACTTATTTGTGTGCAGAGTAAGTTATTTTTGTTTATTAAGTTTCCACCACAAACGCTGCCATGTTGAGTGATGTCAAACGTAATGTTACTTCTTGGAGCTCACAAAAAGTGTTCAGGTGTATTCTGCCACTCAGAGGTTAGAACTTTCCAACTTCCCAGTTGCTCATGAACGCAGCTTCAGTTAAAGCTGAAGTACGTAACTTTCAAGGACAGTAAGTATTTCCGCATCATTTTCCTATTTTTATTTTTTTTATTTTATTTTAAAATTTAATTTTAGAAATAATAATCAATATATAATCAATATAAATATATTCCTGTGATAACTAATAACAGACTAAAAAACAAAACAAAAGAAAAGACAAACCAAGAACATTGAACACAGGGGTATACATTCAGACAAAAAGACACAAGTCTTCACATATACATAAGGGTCGCATTGCTTTGTAATTTTTTAAGTTAAATAAAAGTTTGAAATATTGCATAAACTCTATTTTAAAAAGTACACATTTTGGCACTTCTGTAGCCCACTTACATTTATGGATAAAGTATTTTCCATAAATTATACAAAGATTAACAATATAAATTTTGTTCTGCTCTAAACCACAATTATCATATAACAGTAGAACATTTTTACTATGAAGTTTGACCTTAGTACCAGTAATCAAAAATAAAAAAAAATCTAAATCAGTCCAGAACAATTTAGAATATATACAATCATAAAATAAATGACTAATAGTCTCTTTTTCATTTTTACAAAAAACAAATTTTTTATCAATATCATTGATAATCTTTGACATAACCTGGTTTACAGGGTAAAACAAATGTACAATCTTAAATGACACTTCACGTATTTTGTTAGTGATGCAATACGTCTTACTTAATCTCCAAACAGCTTTCCAATTAATATTTTTATACTCAGAGTTCCAGTAAGCCATGGAGGCAGGAATAGCAATATCAGTGCATTTTTTATCTATGATGTTTACTCCATCTATACGAATAGCAGAGTTGAATTCATCCAGCTCACAAACGTAGCTGCACTGTATAAGTCTTATAAGACAGGATGGTACAGCATCAAAAACAATTGCATACTCTTTTGCCATCACAGGTATCCCATATGTATTCAAAAAATCTGTATAGCTGTATAATCGGCAATTTATTTACATTAAATAATTGTTTCACCAACAAAATTCCATTTTCAAACCACTTCTGAAAAAACAAAGATTTATTCTTATACATTATGTCCTAATCAAACACTGATAAGGAGAAAAATTGTGTTTTAAAAAAAAATCAACCAAGATATTAGGGCTTGAATTTTATTCAATTCAAAATTACATTTGAGAAGGAATTCAATGCCACCAAACCTTTCAAAAACGATTTGGAATCAGATTCTAGATCTTGTCCTTAAATTGAATATAATTTTTTATCCATCTAGTTTTAAAGATAACTAGATGTATTAAAATTGAGAACATTTAAACCTCCCTGATCTTGAATATTACGTAGAACACCTTTCTTCAAATAGTGTGGTTTGTTCCTCCAAATATAATTAAAAGGTTTGATGTCTACTTCTTTAATAACTGTTTGGGGAACATCCAATGCCATTGCAGTATACACCAGTCTTGATAATCCTTCAGTTTTTGATATTAAAACATGACCATTTAGAGATAAATCTCTCAATAACCAAGCATCAAACCTCTTTTTAATGCTCTCAACAATATGGTTGAAGTTCAATTTAGACTTTTCTTTTTGATCTTTACATATCTTGATACCTAGATATGTTACAACATTTTTATATGAATATCACCCATTTCAGACAGACAATCAGGCTTGTCCTTTAAAGCAAACAATCTACATTTCTTTACGTTTAAGGTTAGACCAGAAACATTTAAACAGTCTATTGCTTTATTAACCTCACCACTATCCCATAAAAAGATAGTTGTATCATCTGCCAGTTGACTACATTTTATTTCTTTTTCCAAAATTTGAATGCCTCTGAAAGCCTCTTTTTTAATGTTAAGAGCCATAGTCTAAGTGACTAATAAAAAAAGGAATGGTGCTTATTGGACATCCTTGTTTAATCCCCCTACTTACTTGGAATCGGGGGGTAGTACCATTTGTTAACTTAATGGAGCTACTGCAAACATTATATTATGTTTTAATAACTTGTTTAAAGTAATCACCAAAACCAAAGAAATTTAATGTAGCAGACATAAAGGAGTGCTCTACTGTGTCAAATGCTTTATAGAAATCAATAAATAAAATAAAACTATTATGTTCCAGGAGGTCACTATAGTCTATCATATCTAAAACCAGTCTATAACCATGTTATTGCAGATATGTCTCCCTCCTATGAATCCAGACTGACAATCATCAACAGAATTGAGACACATCTTCAGTCTTTTTGCAAAGATAATGGCTAATAATTTTGCATCATTATTAATTAAAGTTATGGGCCTCCAATTCTCTAGTAATAACATATCCTTGTTGGGTTTTGGGATTAAAAAAAATCAAACCTTGTGACATAGAAGGTGGTAACTTCCCTCTCTCAAAAGCCTCTATGAATACAAATAAAAGAAATTCAACAATATCATCTTGAAGGACTTTGTAAAACTCACTAGTAATACCATCATTCCCAGGAGATTTGTTATCCTTCAATTGAGTAATACCTTTTTTAATCTCTTCCAAAGATATCTCTTGATCACACATTACTTTGGACTCGACACTAATGCAATTAGCATTCTCCTTAATGGAAGATAGAAAGCTAGTTATATTGCCAATGCTCTTCCTACTTCCATACAATTTACCATAGAAGGGCGAAACAAAGCAGGAGATAACTTTTGGATCTTCAGAAATATGACCATTGATATTTAATTTAACCAAGGAAGAGAGTTCGCCATGTTTCTTTTCTAAGTTGAAAAAATATTTTGTGTTTTTCTCTCTTTCTATCCATCTTGCTCTTGATCGCACAAAAGCTCCTTTGACTTTTTCTTCATATCCCCTCCAATTCCATTTGCAGTTTTAACAAAAAAACACGTGTCCTGATGACTTAAGCCATCTTAACTAGAGATAGAAACAATGTCCTTAATTATATTCTCTTTAAATTTCCTGATCCTAGCAATATCTTTTCCCCTTTTAATGGCCAATCTTCTTATCTTGTATTTTGCAAACTCCCAATATAAACCATAAGATTTCAATAGGCAGGCTTTTTTCCAACATTCAGAAATAACAGATTTGGCTTCATTTATAAATTGTTTATCGGCTAATAGTGATTTGTTAAGTTTCCAGTAACTGCAATTTTTCAAACCACCTGTAGACGTTGTAATATTGATAGAGATAGCTTTATGGTCAGTGAGAACAGATGTATCAATAGAGACATCAAGTACCTGTTCCTCCAAGACTCTGGATATTAACCAAAAATCTATTCTGGACTGCTTGGACATGTCCTTACAACACCATGTATATTGTTTTTTGTCAGGGTTCCTAAGTCACCATATATCAATAACATCAAGGGCCTGACATAAATTATAAAAAACAGGAGTCCTATTTCCTCTAGAGGAGGAAAACAGTCCCATTGAGTGTCCCCAATCGAGTTCCAATCACCACCCAAAATCAATTTTGCATTCACAAACATATTTAAAAGTGAGCTTCCGCATCATTTTCCTAGAAATCTCGCCTGTCGCTGGTGTGACGTCAGTTCACTCTTAAAGCCCCACATGTTATCTGTTCAATTTTGGAATGGACATCACGGTTACGTCACTGAAGTTTGATGGTGGCATGACAATGGTATTCTATAAAAATGAAGGCCATCTTTTTGCATTCCTATTCTGACATCCAACAACACAACAAGACATTTTTTTTCCCTTTAGTCCGAGGATCTTGCCCGTTGCCCTAAACCTTTTACCGCAGTTTTCAGCCACACTTTGAAGCTAAATGTGTCACGCCTCCGCGCGCGCGCAGGGGCGGGCGCGCGCGCTCCTGGGCTTCAGACGCGCACCTCTTCCCAATCACTACTCACGCACCTGTTCCTACTCTCCTCATCACCAGCAGTATATATGCACCTCCCTGCCACTTCTTCCCTGCCGGATCAATGGTTTATGCTCGCATACCACATCTCGCATTCTACTCGACCAGACTTTCTGTGTACCGACCGATCGCCCGTTCCCGACCATTCTGCCTGAGCTCAGCCTGTACGGCTGTTCTCCGCCGGAATTACGACCTCTCGCCTGTCCCCGACTATTCTGCCCGCTCCCTGATTGTACTGCTGCCGCCCGCACATTCTCCGACCATCTGCCTGTCCCCGACTACTCTGCCTGCTGCTCGTCTGTACTTTCGCCACCGGTTCGTAGGACACCTCGCAGTCCGTCCCCGACGGTTCTCTCTCTCCCCTTCCCAGTCCGCACTTGGGTCCTTACCTGCTGTCGTGACAAAATGCAGACGTTTATGGCTGCAAGCCATTAAACAGACAGACTGGACTGATAAAATTATCTGGAATGCTCGTCTCTGCAGTGCTCATTTCATATCAGCCAAAGTTTTGTCCACTGTTTATCACACACAGGCAAAATCAATGATGTAGTTGTAATAATAATGATAAATTAGTAACAGCAGCAATCACAAAGCTGTCATTCTCAGTAGGCTATTTCGTAACAGTAAACACCATTGACCAACGTTAGCAACATTAGCTAGTGTGTAAGCAGAATTAGTACACAAACAAACCAAACTGCTCATAACCAAATTGCTCATACACAGTTCAGCATCTCTCTTCTGCAAGCACTTAATGAATGAATGGGATATACGGTAATATTATATCTGTGATATGACATTTACTTTACAAAATACCTGTAGAAGGAGAATACACTGAGAATAGCTAGCAACTATTCTAAACTCGTCCTGGTAATGTTTTCCGATTACAGTACTACTAGCTGGGCTGGTAAACAAAGCAAACAGCATGTACAGACGGCTACATAATTACCTTGGCAGCTTGCCTCTTTACCAAATCGCCCAATAGTTTTTGCCAGGTAATCAGTTATAGCCAATATTAACAACAGTATGAGGTTATTCTAGGCAGCTAACCTTGTCCTTCCTGGCAAGCTGATGTCATTAGAAGCTGGTAGTATTAGCAAAAATTGTGAACAATGTCTGCTCGTTATATGTACAGTCAGTAACTATTCCCATGTCTGCTCTGTCTGTATATCTAGCCACATTTACACAAATAGGGCAATTACTAATAACAGTGTGAAGTTAGCTAGGTAGCTAGTGTTTTAGCTAACTTTACTTACTTATTTAGCAGAAGAATTGCCACATCAGTGTCACTGTTTAATGTATTTTGCTTGTTCAGTTCCATCCATCGTGGATAGGCAGCTGCACCAATGTTCACTCGTGTTATCGAACGGCGTCTATCTGCCTCTCTTTTAGCAGCTTTGCGTTCTTACAATCTGAACTTCTTCCACTTTTTGTACAAAATTGTCTTGCTGCTTGATCCACAAACTGAGAGTAGTCACTTGTTTTTTTTTTCAGCCTCAGCTCTTTGTTTGATACCTCAAATGCTTCACTTCCTGTGCGCAGGAAATTTTTCCCGCCACTGCGCGAGCCGAACACTTTTTCCCTTAACAGCAGCACACCATTTACAAAGGTTTTTCAGTTCCAGGCCTGGGACCATCTGATATGGTAGGTATTCATCCATGATCCAGATTAATAGAACAGTGATGTGTTAATACAAAAAATATACGTACTTAAGCTTTAAACACTAATTAAGTCAGCTATCTATCGATCGATAACTAGCTAGCTTGCTTACCTGCATGTAGATCATGTGGTTGTTCTCAGTTGCAAACTACAAACAAACTTACGAACAAACAAACCGACTGTGACTGTGAGATTTTGACAGTAGCAGGGGCACAAAGGCCATGGTGGTCATAGTGTGTACAATGATTTGCGGGGCATCAGTCAGAGCGAGGGGCAACGATAGCTGTGGCCATTGTAAAATTCATACCCTGCCTGAACCTGTTCCAACAGATTTTTGAAGGCACGCTTGTGCCTCCCTTTTGCAGCTCCTTGAAGGAACACTGCATTCGGAATGCAATCAAAAGACAATGCACAGGCAGACGGCAGGTGGTATCAAGTCGGGGCAGCCAGAGGTCCTGTACCTGGAAAATCGAAGAGAAAGACTTAAAACAGGAAAACAAAAAACATGGGTACAACTCGGGCAAAAACGCAGTTTAAATAAATAATGGATAATGGGGAGATGGAAGACACCTGGTGGGGGTGGAGCAAAAGACACAGGTGAATGGAGTCAGCATGTGGCCAATCTTCAGTATTCATCTAGTATTAGATTACTCATGCCATGAGGATATGCACTGAACCACCTCTACTTAACCCATCTTTCCGGCACTGGTGATGGTCAGAGGATTCCCCAACACCAGAGGGACTACTCACTATGCAAAGTCTGTCTGCCATAGCAATGTGTCATGGTATACCTTTCAGGTGATACACTATGTCCATTTTGGATAACAGAGTAGATTAGTAGATTGCAGTAATGGAGCACATGTCCACAAACTATTTGCTTCCAATCTGTAGAAATTAACTAAGCAACTCAGAATGAAACATGAAATGTGTCTGTGGAAGGCTCACAATTGCTGCACCATACAGCCCATGAGTTAGGACTCAATTCAGCTAAACCTGCATTGAAGCATTTACACAGTAGCTGTTCATCCCAGGGTCAAATTAACTCTCAGACTGGTTTTGAGTGCTGTATAAAAATTGACTTCTACATTTCAGTTGTGTGGTTATATACACCTCAATTATTTTAAACTATCATTGCTATATTTATGTGCCTATTTGTGCCTCGTGTCATTAAAACTCACTTTCAAACAATGATGAAATGGGGCACATATGGTTTGATAGTTATTCTTATTGATTATTCATATCACACATCCAGCACAATATAGGAGGGTTAACAAAATAGTTTAATTACAAATTTCCCATACTACTTTAATGGATAAATATAGGGTACGAAATGAATAAGGATGAATGTATATGTTGTCTGCTTTTTCTAAAGGGAATGTGTGTCATGATTCAAGAGCTGACTGTAAGGGGAAAGTCCAGTACAGAACAAATTAATAATTCATTTTAAGACATGTAAAGAAAAAGATGTTTTATTTTGCATTTACGAACACATGATGAAATCTTTAAGGGAATAGTTGTTAGATAAAAATACAAATAGATACATTTAAGTTTTCAATAGGGTTTATTATTGCCTCTGGACAATTTTGTACATGCTTTGTTTTAAAGCATAATGTAAGTTAACATATTTTATACTTTGTAGATTGGTCACATATCGTTTAGTATTTGTTTCGGTTTTGAAATTAAATTCGATAAATTGAGTGGTAATTTCCTTTGACAAAATATTCCACACAGCATTCCACACGGCTCAACATTTAACATTAAAAATACAAATTTCTGACTTTATTCAGAAAAAATAGGTCATCATCAGTGACATATGGTGTACTGTATAAAATGATTAATACAAAAAGGCATATGTGATTTACAAACAAGTAAAATACTATAATACATTTGCCTAAAATGAACACGATTAAACCCAGAGTTTACCAGTAGTTTCATATGATATAGATATTTAGTGAACATCACTGCTATTAAAATGAGCACACTGGAGAATAAAACATTTTTAGAAAAAGCATTTTGTTAACATTACATTTTGCTCCAATTAAGTTGTTTCACACAACTCTCACAAATGCATTTACAGAGATACAATGTTTGATGGCAATGATCCACCCTTTTTATGTAGCAAGTGAGTTAGAGTGTAATGCTTGTGTTTGAATGAATAGATATCAAAGAAAACAATTAAAAAGGTGTGAAGCTATTAAAATGCATGGTGTAAAGGTAACTGCAGGATCTTGTGACACTTCACATCACTACAGTTAGGGTGAAACAGATAAAGTGCAAATAGAGGCTTCAATAAAAGCACTGGGACGGACTGTGACAGTCTTAGGCAATGTACAAATACTCTTAAATGCTTCTTCCCTTTTCATTCTACAATTTGCTTTCCCCACCTTCTTATCTTCCTCCCCCCTAAGGACACATTATGTTTCCAGGAACATTTTGTACAGTATTTGGGCAGGGACATTAGTAACCTTAAGGACATATGAACTACTAAATCTACACTATATGCTGTCACTATACATTCAGTCTAAGTGGTGTGGATGTCTACTATACTAGCAGGTATGTGTGGCTATAGCCACGGTAAGTTGGAGACTTAATATTTTGCAAGCTAACATGTTACACGTGTAGTTACACGTTCAGTTGACTGTATTTGCACTGTTGCAAATTGCACCGTTTTTTTCTGTAGTATTCCGACCACAAACACCTTCTCAATTCTTCACAATCAACAGAATGGTAGTTAACGCAGAACAACATGTTCCATCTCAAAATACCTAAACTGAGATCAGTACCCACTACGGCGACAACAATAATGGTAACAACAATATGATAAAAAAAACAACAATATATATAACTCTCTTTTTCATCATCGTCATAGAAACCAAACCAGAATATTCCCAGTGTGGATATAGAACAATGTAAACCTGGTTCTACCACTATCAAAGTTAGCAGATATGATAATAATAGACAGCACATCAATCACTACTTCCTCTCACAGAGAGTGCTCACATCGTTGTTTCTACAATGGTGTGGGTGGGCTTAATCAGGCCGTTGTTCCCATTGGGGTCCAGGGGCTGGGTCAGTTCACTTCCCTTCACACTGTATTCGGTGGGGCGAGAACTCGCACCTCCCTTTACTGGCGCCGCCACCGCCTTAATCCTCTGCAACAGTAAAAAGACACTTAGTAAAATCATGGTATCTTGCACATAAATCCTAGTACATGGAATAGTCTTACATTATTATTTATTACATTATTACATTATTTACTTCAAGGGCTTCAGTTCATACAGTTAGGAGTTTCAGATATCTAGCCTATCTATCATCTGTGTCTGCATACCTCTATGAGTGGTCCGTCGGACTGGAGGATCTTGATGACCATTACCATGGGGATGCAAATCATAGAGGCAAGGGCCAGAGACCAGCCCAAGCCGATGGACCAGTCTGGGTACTCGTACACCTTGTTATATGTCAGGGGCTTGTACTTGACCAATGAGAAGATGAAGCAACCCTGTGAACAACAAGAAATATGCTTTAGGACTGGGTCACTTACAGAGACATTTGCAATACATCTTATCTTTGATCTGATATGTCCCTTGTGTTTTCATCGCAGTGTAACTGTTGGCATAACTGCTGCTGAATCCCAAATGAACCCTTTCACCTTCCCCTAAAACCTCGGCCCCCATTTGCACGATTACATGCGCTTCTGCCATTTGCACAAGTGTCCCATTGAGGGAGTGAAAATGACCAAGGGTTTAGGGCAATGGCTGGAAACCTTTTTAGTGAAGAATACTAATTCAAGTTCAAAGTTCAAGTTCAAAGTTTATTCATCAAATGCACCGAATAACACAGCGTCATCCGGCACAATGAAATTCTTGTAACATGGCACACAACGTCTACGTAGTAAGAATTAAGAAATATATAAAGCAAAAATATAGCAAAAATTTACTCTTTATCCTTCCATTTCTACTGATGCTTTATGATTATGCTGGTAATTTATTGCCACAGTGCTCCAACCTCATAGATCTAGGCCAACCTACCTGCATCACATTAAGGAAGACTCATGAGGCCTCTGAGATTACAGCTTTTAACCGTTGTTGTCTTCTATTTTATTTCAGTGCCTTATGATTGTAGATCTTTTTTTGCATGTATTTTAATTAAAGGATTCAAATATACAATCTTTTTTTGAATAACTAAGAACAGATCCATTTTTGCTCATATAAACACCTTAAATTGGATGAGTCCAAGTCAAGCACAGGAAGTACATGATTCTACCCCCTCTTGAATATTTTCCCACTAGTCCTTTGCAAGTTCTATGTTCTCTGCTTCCCACTCAGTTCTGTTAAGTTAGGAGTTGTTAAAAAACAATTATACATAAGTACTTGTATGAGATTAGTCCCTTCTGACCAGGTAGGCTTTAAAGCAGTTTGTCCCATGGAAATTTCTGCAGGGTGATGGAAAATATGATAATGAGTATGGATGTATTGCCAGATTTGGAAATAACAAAAGTGGTTGTTGAGTAGTATGACGTTTGGAACAAAGATGCTTAATACAGCAGAGCTTTCATTCTGAAAATGTTTCATTCTCTTTAAAGCTGATCAAGCCTTTGTTTTTCCACACTGAAATGGGAGAATCCAGAGAAGGGGGGAAACAAATGGTTGTGCAGATAGGTCACAGCACAGATGAGCCTTTAAAATTAAAATGTTTTCGAAGATGTGTCCAGATTTTAAGGGACAATTAATGGGTATAGAGGAGCTAACAAGGGCAGATAGGGAGGAATGATGGCAGGATAGAGCTTATAAGTGGCACCAGTCATAGAATATGACGTTAGGTAGGTGTTGGTGGTTTGCTATTCCAAATAAAAGGTAGAAATCTGCTGGTCCAAATATTTAAAACAATATTTTGGTAAGAACACACAAAGACTTTGGAAGAGGTATAATTTAGGAAGTGTATTCATGTTAACACACAGTATCCTCCCAGTTAATGACAGGTTTGCTATTCCACCTTTGAAAGTCTAGCTTCAACTGCTCAACTTCGAGGGTTGAAGTTAGCAGAAAAAAGTAAAGGGTGAGAGTAAATTACATTTCAAGGTTTTTGAAACTAACTGCTGAAATCAGAAAATGTACATCAGATCGTCGGATTTGTATAGCAAGGTCGTTGATTGGGTATAGTTCACTTTTCTCGAGTTAAGCTTACATCGAGAGAAGCCAAATTATGTAAGAATGGATAAGATTCAAGAAGCACTAACTACTGGATCCATTATATACAGTTGTGCTCAAATGTTTGCACCCTCTTGGAGAATTGGTAATATATGTACCATTTGTAAAGAAAACATGAGTGAGCACGCAAAAAACGTCTTTTATTTCTTATGGGATTCACATTCAACTGTAGGTCATAACAGAATGGCACAATAATAAAACAAAACATGGCAACATGGAAAAAAATGAACTGACCCCTGTTCAAAAGTCTGCATACCCTTAGTCCTTAGTACTGTGTATTGCCCCCTTTAGCATCAATGACAGCGTGCAGTCTTTTGTTATAGTTGTCTATAAGGCCCCGAATTCTTGCAGGTGGTATGGCTGCCCATTCGTCTTGGCAAAATGCCTCCAGGTCATGCAAAGTCTTTGGTCGTATTGCCCCAGAGTGGCTCGATGATATTAAAGTCAGGAGACTGTGTGGCCACTCCAGAACCTTCACCTTTTTCTGTTGTAACCACTAGAGGGTCAACTTGGCCTCGTGCTTAGGGTCATTGTCGTGCTGGAAAGTCCAAGAGCGTTCCATGTGCAGCTTTCATGCAGAAGAATGCAAACTGTCTGCCAGTATTTTCTGATAACATGCTGCATTCATCTTGCCATCAAATTTCACAAGATTCCCTGTGCCTTTAGAGCTCATACCCCCCCAAAACATCAGTGAGCCACCACCATGCTTCACAGTGGGGATGGTATTCTGTTCACTATAGGCCTTGTTGACCCGTCTCCAAACATAGTTCTTATGGCTGACCATAAAACTCTATTTTGGTCTTGTCACTCCAAATTACAGTGTGCCAGAAGCTGTGAGGCGTGTCAAGGTGTTGTCAGGCATATTGTGACTGGGCTTTTTTGTGGCATTGGCGCAGTAAAGGCTTCTTTCTGGCAACTTGACCATGCAGCTCATTTCTGTTCAAGTATCGTCGTATTGTGCTCCTTGAAACAACCACACCATCTTTTTCCAGAGCAGCCTGTATTTCTCCTGAGGTTACCTGTGGGTTTTTCTTTGTATCCCGAACAATTCTTCTGGCAGTTTTGGCTGAAATCTTCCTTGGTCTACCTGACCTTGGCTTGGTATCAAGAGATCCCTGAATTTTCCTCTTCTTAATAAGTGATTTAACAGTACTGACTGGCATTTGCAAGGCTTTGGATATCTTTTTATATCCTTTTCCATCTTTATAAAGTTCCATTACCTTATTACGCAGGTCTTTTGACAGTTCTTTTCTGCTCCCCATGGCTCAGTATCTAGCCTGCTCAGAGCATCCACTTGAGGGCTAACAAACTCATTGACTATTTATACACAGACACTAATTGCAATTTAAAAAGCCACAGGTGTGGGAAATTCACCTTTAATTGCCATTTTCACCTCTGTGTCTTACCTTGTATGTCTGTAACAAGGCCAAACATTCAAGGGTATGTAAACTTTTGATCAGAGCCATTTGGGTGATTTCTGTTCATTATGATTTAAAAAGGAGCCAAACAACTATGTGATAATAAATGGCTTCATATGATCACTATCCTTAAATAAAAGACGTTTTTTTTGCATGATCAGTCATATTTCCAAAATCAATGCCAAAATTTCACAATTTCTGCCAGGGTATGCTAACTTATGAGCACAACTGTACAACAGAACATTATCTGCATACAGTGACAGTCCCGGATAAGACCGGATGTTCTCAAAGCAAGCAAAATGGATTGAATTGCAACTGCAAATAAATTAGGGCTCAACGAGCATCCTTGGCATGTCCCTGTGACAGTGGAAAGAATGCAGATCTGGAGCCATTAGTGCAGACACAACAAAGAGGGGAAGAATATAAAAGATGGATCCAGGAGATAAATCTGTCGTCAAAGCTAAACGTCTGCAGAATCAAAAATAAATGTTTCCATTTTATCAAGTGAATTTCTCCTCATCGAGGGCAATGGCAACTTTGGGTTCAATAGAAGTTGGGGGGTGAATAATATGAAAAAGCTTTTGAATATTTGAAAAGGAGTGTCGCTTTTTAATGAAGCCTGTTGGTTCATGTGGGAAGAAGTTCATCCAGTTGTGCAGAAAGCATCTTTGCAATGTAAGATCTTATCTCCATTAAGAAGAGTGATATGGTGCACAGTGGACAGGGTCAAGTCATTGTTATATTTCAAAGTCGTGTTGAAGGCAAATAATTGTTTATAAAGGATTCCTTAAATACCACCCAAAGTAGGGGAGCAAACTTGTCAGAGAATTTCATGTAAAATTCAGACAGATAGCCATTAGGTGCAGGAGCTTTGTTATTTTGCATTTAGATAATTTACTCTATTAATCCTTGTGATTGGAGGGGGGTATGCATTTCTTTAGAATCCAACAAGGTGGTTGTAGAAGAGCTTAAGTTGGCCTAAAGATGTCAGTTTGGCCAAAAAGGTGTCCAGTCAGATGAGGATTCTGAGGTATGAAGGGATGAATAGAATGACAAAGTTTTTTTTTTGGCTCGGGGGCCGCGTCAAGATTTTGAAATTAAATGGAGGGCCACATTTGTTTTGTAATTTATTAATATTAAATGATTTGCAGGCCAGAAAAGGGAAATAATTAAAACATCTATACAGTAGGTGTACTACAGGGATGGGCAACTTGGATGGTGGTGGGGCCATAGAATATGTAATGGTCATCAGGGGGCCGCAGATTAACTTGGAACACACACATGTCCATGCATTGTATGTAATTATTAACAAATGCATTAAAAGTACACTTGGTCTGATGCTAGTTAACGTATATCTGGGCAAATTTAAAATATTGATCAACGTGCCGTTTTCCTGCTCTGCTCTTCTCTCCCAGGGTTCAAGGCGTTCGCTGCCGTGTTATTAAGTGCGTTAACCCTTTGAACGCTATAGATTTTTGGGCTGTTTTCACTACTTTGATATTTTTATCTTGTACAGAGGCTTCTGTAATAGGTATCATCAAGTATTTTATGGCTCAAACATCAGCACACTCTCAGCTACACTTAGAAAGACATCACAACAGCTTTCTAAGACCCTGAAATTACTGTTTTATGTGTAAACATGCAAAAAATTATTTCAAGTCTATTTCATGTTTTGTTTCCAGCATAGATTTCGGTTCCAATACGCACTTTACAAGAAACTTAAGGTCAAACATATATTTTTCCATTTTTTTGTGTATAGTGAGGGAAAAAATTATTTGATCCCCCGCTGATTTTGTACGTTTGCCCATTGACAAAGAAATGATCAGTCTATAATTTTAATGGTAGGTTTATTTCAACAGTGAGAGACAGAATAACAACAAAAAAAATCCAGAAAAACGCATGTCAAAAATGTTATAAATTGATTTGCATTTTAATGAGTGAAATAAGTATTCGACCCCTCTGCAAAACATGACTTAGTACTTGGTGGCAAAACCCTTGTTGGCAATCACAGAGGTCAGATGTTTCTTGTAGTTGGCCACCAGGTTTGCACACATCTCAGGCGGGATTTTGTCCCACTCCTCTTTGCAGATCTTCTCCATTAAGGTTTCGAGGCTGACGTTTGGCAACTGTAACCTTCAGCTCCCTCCACAGATTTTCTATGGGTTTAAGGTCTGGAGACTGGCTAGGCCACTCCAGGACCTTAATGGGCTTCTTCTTGAGCCACTCTTTGTTGCCTTGGCTATGTGTTTCGGATCATTGTTATGCTGGAATACCCATCCACGACCCATTTTCAATGCCCTTGCTGAGGGAAGGAGGTTCTCACCCAAGATTTGACGGTACATGGCCCCGTCCATTGTCTCTTTGATGCGGTGAAGTTGTCCTGTCCCCCAAGCAGAAAAACACTCCCAAAGCATAATGTTTCCACCTCCATGTTTGACGGTGGGGATGGTGTTCTTGGGGTCATAGGCAGCATTCCTCCTCCTCCAAACACGACGAGTTGAGTTGATGCCAAAGAGCTTGATTTTGGTCTCATCTGACCTCAACACTTTCACCCAGTTCTCCTCTGAATCATTCAAATGTTCATTGGCCAACTTCAGACGGGCCTGTACATGTGCTTTCTTGAGCAGTGGGACCTTGCGGGCGCTGCAGGATTTCAGTCCTTCACGGTGTAGTGTGTTACCAATTGCTTTTTTGGTGACTATTGTCCCAGCTGCCTTGAGATCATTGACAAGATCCTCCTGTGTAGTTCTGGGCTGATTCCTCACCGTTCTCATGATCATTGCAACTCCACAAGGTGAGATCTTGCATGGAGCCACAGACCGAGGGAGATTGACAGTTGTGTTTCTTCCATTTGTTTGTGTTTCTTCCATTTGCGAATAATCGCACCAACTGTTGTCACCTTCTCACCAAGCTGCTTGGCAATGGTCTTGTAGCCCATTCCAGCCTTGTGTAGGTCTACAATCTTGTCCCTGACATCCTTGGACAGCTCTTTGGTCTTGGCCACGGTGGAGAGTTTGGAATCTGATTGATTGATTGCTTCTGTGGACAGGTGTCTTTTATACAGGTAAAAAGTTGAGATTAGGAGCACTCCCTTTAAGAGTGTGCTCCTAATCTCAGCTCGTTACCTGTATTAAAGACACCTGGGAGCCAGAAATCTTTCTAATTGAGAGGGGATGAAATACTTATTTCACTCATTAAAATGTAAATCAATTTATAACATTTTTGACATGCATTTTTCTGGATTTTTTTGTTGTTATTCTGTCTCTCACTGTTCAAATAAACCTACCAAAACCTAGCATTAAAATTATAGACTGATCATTTCTTTGTCAGTGGGCAAACATACAAAATCAGCAGGGGATCAAATAATTTTTTCCCCTCACTGTATATATCTTTTACTGTTTTCTAAATCCATCTGAGGGCCGCACAAAGAGGGGGTGAGGGCCGCCAGTTGCCCATGCCTGGTGTACTAAATAATTTTAATTCAGATTCATGGGCCGTATTCACAAAAAATCTTAAGGCTAAAAGTAGCTTCAAACTGATTTAGGAGTAACTCTTAAAAAAAATGAATGTATCAGTCCTAAGTTTATGACTCTTACGTTTTTGGCCTAAGAGTATTTCACAAATTGTTTTAGCACTAAAACCCAGCTCCTAAATCTGTGAAAAGTTAGGAGCAGTCAAGAGGACTCCTAAATCACTAAGACCAAATCACAAACAATCCTAAAAGGGCTGCTGCCTGCAATCTGCCTCGTAACCAGGTTGACGTTTTAGAAACATTTAATGATCCTGAGCTTTTAACAAGGTATCGCCTTAATCACAAGGATATTATGATCATAGTAGAGCTAGTCAGGGATGCAGTCACTTCACCAACAAACAGAAACAACCCAATAACACCGGAGATCAAGGCTGTGACAACTCTACGATACACGGCCACAGAGAAAATGCAACTATGCAGCACAGATGAACTACGTATATCTCAGTCATCTGTCAGTAGAATATTACATCAAACAATAAATGTGCTCTCCAGGCCCCATATCATCCGACAAATCATACGGTTTTCTCAATCGCCAACTACAAAGAAGCAAAGCCAACTTCATGACTACTTCATGACTAATTGCACGAATTATTGCACCATCAAAAGATGAATGCGCATTTCTTTAAGAGCTGCCAGACATGTAAGAGGCTGAGAATTAGCTGAACATATCTTCAGTAGTTAGTATGTCATTCTTGGTTTCATTTTTAATCAGTAACACTTAGCCTACATTTTTATTTTAATATATTTATTTCAATATGGCAACAGGACACATCGTTCAACAGTATTGTGGGTATAGCAAGTAGACTTGTTCGTGGAACAAGACATCATCGATAGCAACAAGGTCAACCATGCCTTTTATCCTAGCTTAAGATTTCTCCTCATTCCTTAGTAAGTTGGTTTTAGCAGCTTTGTGAATAGGTTTTAAGAGGAAACTCGTAGCTAGCAACTTTTAGTGCTGTTTAGGAGTCCTCCTAGTGGTAAGGTAAAATGTTTTGTGAATACGGCCCCAGATCTATAAGAATGGGTTAATGATTTATTTTTTTACTTCCCCACAAAACTACTGTATTACCTACCATGGGCTGGATGGAATGGCCTGGGCCCGCGGGCCTTAGTTTGCCCACCTCTGGTTTAAGT
Source organism: Esox masquinongy (assembly GCA_016801175.1). Classification (NCBI taxonomy): domain Eukaryota; kingdom Metazoa; phylum Chordata; class Actinopteri; order Esociformes; family Esocidae; genus Esox; species Esox masquinongy. Next base: position 51,903 of record JACXGI010000258.1, read on the forward strand.
CATGAGTGTGCCATGAAGTTCATTTGTTTTTAAAACCCCTAGCCAGTCTTTGGAAGTCACGCTCAGAGTTATGGTAGCAACACATGACCGTGGAGGGCACTCGAAGCAAGTATATACCGGATAGGGGCTTGTTTGAGATCCAAGGACAGTGCTGGGCTGTTGAACACTTTGTAAGAATGCTGGGCTGTAGAACACTCACCGCACAGAGGACAGGAGTGATAAAGGTCCAGCTCCATTTCATCCACCGGTTTGGTCGGTAGCCAATCATGTCTTCAATCGCGTCATAGAAATTATTAGCGCCTGTCAACGATACAAAACAGACTCATTGTCAGAGATACAGTCTAAGTGTCCTATACAGTAAAGTGAACAATCATAAAACCTAGGCATTTTCTCAAAATGAAACATTAGGCTGATTCCTCATTATCAACTAGAAACAGAGGCTGTATCTATTTCTCTATCTGTAGACCATGAGGAGGTGTACAGGATAATGAGCCATTATAGCCTCTATAAACAACCTAAACTACCTATCGGATGTTCCATATTATGGCATAAACAGTCTGTCTCTGGCTTACTGTGAACCATAAATAAATAAAAAAAACCATAGAGGAACAGGTTCCGCTCAAGAATGAGAAACAAAACAATATTATGGCCTGTGTGTTATTGGATGTTAAAGCGATTGTTTGCAATACCAGCACGCATGCTATTTTAATAATAGCAGTGGCTGCAACTGCTCTACTAAACAGCCTTCTAGGAATGGCAGCTGGCCACAGTTCTCAGTAATTTGTCTTCAATAGATGCCAATGGGACATGAGTGGATGCCAATTCAAGAAATGAAGTGGTGTGGAAGGAAACAACAAGGGGATTGTTCACCCCAAGCAATGCAATACCTTGTATTTTGTTTAGACCCTTTAAAAACATGAAATTATAATTGATTTAACCCTTTAGTGCAGTGAGCTAAATCCGAAATGAATAAAGCTCACGCACATGTATATTGACTAAAGACAAAGACACCTGTATCATGTCAGAAATAGACAGTTGAAATATATTAAAGTTTGAACCGCTAAACTGGATAAATTAATGTTTAGTATGTTGTACACTGATACAACTTTTCAGACATGCTCAGTAGGCCATAATCCCCCACTATGCGAGTGGATTGGTGTACAGGTGTTGATGAAAGGTTGAGAGGGGGAAAGACTGACTAAGACCTGGTGATTCGGTTTGCTGAGGGTATGTTTGAGCCAGAAACATTCTTTCAAAATGTTTTTAACCTGTTACTGCAGTGGCCTGAATAACAGACTTCTCTTGTTTTGTAAACTGGGGTCACTATTCAGACATGTATAATCTGTCTTTCGAGACAAAAAAACATCTATCAAACATTAATACTAAAATCCACCGTCGTCACCAGTGGGAGCTGTTGTTTTTACTTAGCTTTTTGTCTTTAAAGAAATATTGGTGTAAGATATCTTCTAAATGTTTTGCCTGCATGTTGGTATGATGCAGGCTATCACTAGAGGGGACATTTGGCCTACTGAGCACTGCTGAATATTCACCACAGGGTACAGAAAAAAACTGTGTGTGACTTAATGCTTAATGTTTCAAAATTAGTGAAATATGGAAACTGATGACCATGGGGCCAACAAAATACAGTATTCATCCACTAAACTTCTCTGAAAGGTCACCCCAAGGTACAGCTTAGTTTTCTTTGATGTACATAAACCGTACCATTGGGATTCAACATTGACATAAAAAACTTAATTTGTGTGAGGTATATAGTTTTGCTTCAAACTAGATTTGTTCTTTGATGAGTTTCATCCACTACAGTAAGGTTAAACCATTAGTATTAACAAAATATGGGAATTAACAAAGGGGAATTTACCAAACTGGAAAAAAATCACATTTGCTATCATTCAATCAATGTTAAACATTTCTGAATGGTCAGACAGCTTGGGTAAATGAGTATTTGCTTATATAAACAAATGACAAATTTTTACACATCTATGTACTTTCAATGGAAATTTAGTGATATTAACATGTAAGGTTGTATCCAAAAAGTTAGTTTGATTCCCATTTGGGTCAATATATGGTAAGGAGAAAACCCTCTACTTCTGGTCCTCAAGTTATAATGCAGCCTATAAGCCCCATCTGCAAGTTCTTTGATCACCACCTTATAAAAAAGCCATATACACATTCATAGTTATCTACATGGAGGACACTACCCTGTTAGCACAAGACACTGAAAAATGCAGCAAAAATTTTATTTTCTGGTTAAAGACATCTTTCAAATTTTTTGCTCAGGGGGTATCTACTGTGAAGCTACTAAGCTAGGCTAATCTAGTTTTGACAGAAAATAACTTTACTTTCGACATTTCTATGCTAATATTAGACCTACAGAAAGACCTACAGACTATCTACTGTAAAATATATTAGACCTACAGACCTACTGTAATCAGATAGTTAGTTGGATAACTGTAAAAATGAAGTCCCTATTCGGAACTCACTACATTATGGTAGGTAGCCAATAGGCTAAAAGCAGCTAGAGACATTTTCCACTAGTCCAGGACTATGGAATTATCTTTTGTTAAACTTACAGTGAACTGTTTTTCTAATGTCGCTGTATATAAAAAATAGGATGGAACATTAAAAACACTCATAAAACTTGCAACAAACAGATGTGTATGGGCCTGGGGTCTTAAGAGTGAAAGGCACACCCTCAAATTTACACAAATTCACATTTCGTGGGTATTTTAACATGGTTAATATAGCTCAGCTAAATCGGCTAGAGCTATTTACTTCAGTGGTGTGTTTGTAATTTTTTTATTTGAAGTCTAAAGTTCCCATGTCAACACCACAATGTCAGTCCACACATCAGCCTGACATTTACAAGAATTGGGCATCAATTACTGAGCTAATTATCTTTATGCATGTCAAGTGGTTGTGGTAGTTAGTTTGATTATCAGAACATTCCCATGGACGCTTTAAGGAGAATATTTTGGATCAGATATAACTATGTATATAATTTTAATTGACAGATTTGAATTTAGGAACCAGATATAATTATCTTGTCAGCTCATCGGCCCCCTAGTATCATGGATCATTTTCCTGGTTGGCCTATGAGAAACGCTACCAGCTAGTTTAAACAAATTGTTTATCTCTCCAGGCCCCAGTATATCTATGTTTGTTCCGTAAATGTAGACTAAACCGTGTATTTGTCAAAAAGCAAACATACTCACCATAAACCCAGGCTACAGCAACACATTCAAAGAATGCAACCCAAAGAAGGCAAACACCACTGGCTGCATAGTAGTCAAAGAGCTGAAACACATACATGCCCCCCTGAAAACCAAGAAGATAGACACAGTCAATTTTCAGATAGAGAGACCGAGTGAAACACAGAGTGAGAGAAACAGAGTGAGAGAAAAACAGACAGTGAGAGAG